>JAHBCN010003680.1:0-72104 GCA_019359885.1 Listronotus oregonensis | reverse complement strand
GGCCCTAAAAAACGGGGCCATAAAAAAAAAAAAATTTTTCTGGGCCCGCTTAAAGGGAGTCAAAAAGGGAACCTACAAAAAGGATCTTTAAATACGACGGGCATTTTTTGGTGAAAATAAGCCAACCGGGGAATAAAACCAACCGGGGTCTGGGGGAATCAGAAATTGGAAGGAAAAATTTATAAGGGGATTTAAAAGAAAAGGAAAAAATTGGGAAAAAAACAAAAAGTCCAAAGGCGCGCTGCCTCCGGTCGTAAATCAAGACAGCTTCCAAGGAAAAAAAGAAGAAAAAAAAAAACAATCTGCAATGGACGATAATACTAAACTAAATGTACCTTTAAAAATTTTTCAGGAGAATCTATTAGTCTCTTCAAGGCAGGTATAGTCTGTCTCAAAGTGTACCGTGTTAGCTTTCCCTTTCATTTATGGATCATACCTGCCGACAGCAATAAAACTGCGGATCGGTAGGTATTAAAGGACAAAACCCTTAGGGAGGACTTAATAATATAAAGATTTATAATTTATTGTTCTTTTAAAGGTAAGTATAATCTTAAAATTACAATTTAAAAAATTAAATATATGCAAAGTTTTTAATAAATTTTAACTGCATTATCTATACATAATTACATTTTTAAACTAAATATCTAAATCTAATTCTGTTTCACTATCAGAGTCATCATTAAGATTAATTACAATAGGATTTATGTTGTTTTGGATAGAAATGTAAGAGTCCTCAATTTTATAATGTGCTGTAGTGAATTTTTCCAGCTCTCAACTGGTATGTTAGTAATTATATTTTTTATCAAATTTATAACACTGGGACTTAAAGTAGCTGTAACATTTTCTGCTCTGATCTTTGATTTTACTTGGTTCCACAAATGCTCTATGGGGTTAAACATACAGTGATACGGAGGAAGCCGTAAGACAGTAAGCCCAGCCTGTTCAGCCAAATTATCACATAAATATTGTTTTTTATTTGCATATAAATTAAGGACTTCCAAAAGATGCGTTTTTTTGTAACTGAATTCAAAATAAATATTATTTTGTAACAAATACTCCTGGATTTCAGTTTTTGAACTTAATGAAGCTGGTGCTTTGTGTAGCAGACGGCTGTGGTAGCTTGCGTTATCCATGACGATAACACTGTTGTTTGGAATATTTTTTAAAAGATAATTTTGAAATCAGTTTTCAAAAAGTTCTGCACTTGTATCTTCATAATAATCCAAGCTAGAATCCTTAATATTCTTTGCAGACAACAGCAAGCAGTTTGGGACAAATCCGTCTTTTGAACCAGCGTGTATTATGGTACTGCGTTTTCCTTTATTTGAAGGTGCTTTCGTCTGATAGTTTTGACTGGAATCAACCCATCTTTTGGATACTGTGTCGTGTATATCGAACCATGTTTCATTAAGGTAAATTATGGATCTGTTTTCTAACCTATTTCTTTTAATTTCTTGAAGGTAATTAAATCCCCAAGTGCGTAATTTGTGCGATTCCATTACTACTTGTCTTTTGTCTATTTTGCGGTATTTAAATCCCATTTGACAAACAACTCTATGAAGGGTGGCACGGCTAATATTTATATTGGTTTCGTCTTCGTCTAGCTTTTTTTTTAGTTTATCCAAGGTAGGAATAACTTCGCTTTCATAAAGACAATATATTTTCCTTCTTATTAGGTCCTGATCACTATTGTCTATACGGTGAGATTGAAAATCGCTACGTTTTTTCTTTTGTTCAATTCTTCACTAATAATAATATCCCTTATCGATGATATTGTAGTTTTTGTAAGTAGACAGGTTTCTTTTAAAGCTTCTTGTTTAATTAGACCTCTACTGATTAAAGTTTCATACACATTTTCACAACCTGTTTTGCATCTAATGACAAATGATTTCGACGCGACATAGTTATATTTTCGTAAAACAACTTTTTCGAAACGCACAGTAAAAACGGTTATTCAACACTGCCACTAAAATATTAGCCAAAATATTTATATGCCTAATGGTTAATACTTAAGAAATACCTGGCCCACCCCTGCCCTTATGAACAAATGGGTTTACCCAATAACAATAGGTAATAAAATCGTTAAAGGTTTATTGGAGTATGGTCCGTCAAAAGCCATAACGATATACTTTGAGACAGACTATACAGCGGAGAGCGATATATCTAAGACTTTTGTAGAAAATGTACTTTAAGCGCATAAGTATAACCCTTACAAAATACGAATAGTGCCGGAATCAGTAGAAGACGATTCCGACAGAAGATTGCAGTTTTGTGAGGCAATGATGGTTCTACTTGACAAAAATGCATTACACTCGAAAAATATTTTATGTTTCGAAGAAGCGACACTCGCTTTTCACGAACAATAATCGACAAAATTATCGTTATTGAGCCCATAGTAATCCCCACTGGATGAAGAAAGTACATACCTCCAAAGGGGGGGGGGGTTTTTTTTTAAAAATTTTTAAAATTTTTTTGGGAAAAATTTTTTAAAAAATTTTTTGGGGAAAAAAAAAAATTTTAAAAAGGGGGTTTTTTTTTTTTTTAAAAAAAACCCCCCAAAAAAAAAATTTTTTTTTTAAAAATTTTTCCTTTTTTTTTTAAAAAAAATTTAAAAATTGGGGGGGGCCCCCTTTTTTAAAAAAATTTTTCCCCCCTTTTTTTTTTTTTTTTAAAAAATTTTTTTTTCCCCCAAAAACAAAAAAATTTTTTTTGGGGGGGTTTTTTTTTAAAAATTTTTTTTCCCCGGGTTTTTTTTTTTAAATTTTTTTTTTCCCTTTTTTTTGGGGGGAAAAAAAAAAAAATTTTTTAAATTTTTTTAAATTAAAAAATTTTTAAAAAATTTTTTAAAAATTTTTTTAAAAAATTTTTTTCCCCTTAAAAAAAAGGGGGGTTTTTTTTTTTTTTTAAAAAAAAAAAACCCCTTTTTTTAAACCCAAAAAAAAAAAATTTAAAAATTTTTTTTGGAAAAAAAAGGGGGGGCCCCCCCCCAAAAAAGGGTTTAAAAAAACCTTTTTTAAAAAAAATTTTTTTTAAAATTTTAAAAAAACCCCCAAAAAAGAAAAAAAAACCCCCCCCTTTTTTTTTTTTTAAAAATTTAAAAAAATTATAAAAAAGGGAAAAAAAATGGAAAGGCCCGGGGGGCCCTTTTTGGGAAAAATTTTTTTTAAAAAAATTTCCCCAAAAAAAATTTTTTTAAAAAAAAAAAATTTTTTTTTTAAAAAAAAAAAAAATTTTTTTTTTTTTTTAAAAAAATTTTTTAAAAAAAAAATTTTTTTTAAAAAAAAAAATTTTTTTTTTTTTTTAAAAAAAATTTTTTTAAAAATTTAAAAAGGGGGAAAAAAAAAAAAAAAAATTTTTTTTTATTTTCTTTCCCAAAAAAAAAATTTTTTGGGGAAAAAAAAAAAAAATTTTTTTTAAAAAAAAAAGGGGTTAAAAAAAAAAATTTTTAAAAAATTTTTTTTTTTTTTTCCCCCCCTTTTTTTTTAAAAAAAAAGGGGTTTTTTAAAAAGGGGGGTTTTTTTTTTAAAAAAAACCCCAAAAGGGGTTTAAAAAAAAAAAAATTTTCCAAAAAAAAAAATTTTTTAAAAAATTTTAGGGGGGAAAAAAAAAAAATTTTTTTTTTTTTAAAAAAATTTTTAAAAGGTTAAAAAAAAAAACCCGGGTCCCCCCTTTTTTTAATTAAAAAAAAAAAAGGGGGGGGAAAAAAAAAGGGGTTTTTAAATTTTTTAAAATTTTTTTGGGTTTTTTTTTTTTCCCCCTTTTTTTTTTCCAAAAAAAACCCTTTTTTTTAAAAAAAACCCCTTTTTTTTTTTGGGGGCCCCTTTTTTAAAATTTTTTTTTTTTTTTTTTTTTAAAAAAAAAGGTTTTTTTTAAAAAAAATTATTTTTTTAAAAATTTTTTTTTAAAATTTTTTAAAATTTCCAAAAAAAAAAAAAAAAAAAATTTTTTTTGGGAAAAAAAAAAAAAAAAATTTTTTTTTTTTAAAAAAAAAAAATTTTTTTCCAAACTTTTTTTCCAAAAAAAAAAAAAAAAAATTTAAAAAAATTTTTCGGTTTTTTTTTTTTTAAAATTTTTTTTTAAATTTTAAAAAAAAAAAAAAAAAAACCAAAATTTTAAAAAAAAAAAAACCTTTTTTAAAACCCCCGGTTTAAATTTTTTTTTAAAAAAAAAATTAAAAAATTTTTTTTAAATTTAAAAATTTTTTTTTAAAATTTAAAAAAAATTTTTTTTTTTTTTTTTTTTTTCCCCCCCCTTTTAATTTCCCAAAAAAATTCCAGGGGGGGCTTTTTTAAAAAAAAAACCCCCCCTTTTTTTCCCAAAATTTTTTTAAAAAAATTTTAAAAAAAAAGGGGGGAAAAAATTTTTTTTTTTAAAAAAATTTTTAATTTTTTTTTCTTTTTAAAAATTTTTTTCCAAAAATTAAAAAAAGGGGGTTTTTTTTTTTAAAAAAAAAAAAAAATTTTTTTTAAAAAAAATTTTTTCCCCAATTTTTTCAAAATTTTTCCCTTTTTTAAAAAAAAAATTTTTTAAAAAATTTACCCCCCCCGGGGAAATTTTTTGGGTTTTTTTTTAAAAAAAAGGGGTTTTTTTCAAAATTTTTTTTTTTAAAAAAATTTTTTTTTTTTTTTTTTTAAAATTTTTGTCCCTTTAATTTTTTGGGAAAAAAAGTTTTTTTCATTTTCTTTTTTAAAAAAAAAAATTTTTAAATTTTTTTTTCCCCCCCCCCAAAAATTTTTTAAAAATTTTTTTTTAAAAATTTTTTTTTTAAAAAAAAAATTTTTTTGGAAAATTTTTTTTTCCCCCGGTTTTTTTTCCCCCTTTAAGGGGGGGGGAAAAAACCCCCAAAAAACCCCCGGGTTTTTTTTAAATTTTTTTTTAAAAAAAAATTTTCCCAACCTTTTTTTAAAAAAAATTTTTTAAAAAAAAATTTTTAAAAAAAGGAAAAAAAAAAAAAAACCCCCCAAAAAAAAACCCCTTTTTCCCAACCTTTTTTTTTTTAAAAAATTTTTTTTTACCCTTAAAGGGGTTTTCCCCTTTTTTTTTAAAAAATTTGGAAAAAAAAAAAAAAAAAAAAAAATTTTTTAAAAAAAAATTTTTTTTTTTTTTTAAAAACCCTTTTTAAAAAACCCTTTTTTTTTTCCCCCAAATTTTTTTAAAAAAAATTTAAAAAAAAATTTAAAAAAAAAATTTTTTCCCCCTTTTTTTTTTTTTTTTAAAAGTTTTCCAATTTTTTTTTTGGGGGCCCCTTTTTACCCAAAAAATTTTTTTTTTAAAAAAAAAAAAAAAATTTTTTTGGCCACTAAAAAAGTAAAGGTTCTAACATAATAAAGCAATACGGCTCCCATATAGTCCTTTATCTATTTATCCAGACTATGTCGGGCTATAATCTATTAAAATAAAGCGCTGACACTAGGTCTAATGTTCAAGAGGCATCGTAAAAGTTAAGAAATATCGCTCACGCATCTTCAGGCACGCTACATTCCCATAAAAAAGTGAATTCCGCACCCCGGCTAGACTTGGTAACCTTGACCCTTATTGGTTCGATCCACGTTCCATAGCGTCAAAAAAGAATAGCGCGTCTGCAGGAAAACGCTGGATATTAGTCCAGTTCATAAGGGACAATTTTAATTGTTTTGTCAAATATTGCTGTGGGTAAGAACTTACGTCTTATCTTATTAAGTGTTGAAAGTGTCCGCAGTTGCTCAAATAAAATAAAAATGCAAATATCTCAAAAACTAAAAGAGTTACGAAAAAATGTATAAAACAAAAAATATGCTCTTTAATAAGCTTTATAAAAAATTAAAAAAATTTTTTAAAAATTTAAAGGGGATATAAGTAAAAAAGTGATTTTGGCCAATAAAAATTTCGTTAATAATATTTTTTGGTACAAGTAAATATACCAACTAAGATCCATCTAAAAATTAATTTAAAATGTTTTATCCCTTGAATGAATCAAAATACTTTCATATGTGCCTCGAGGCAATGGGGGAAAAATGATGGCAGGGGTATTTGATTTAATTTTTTTTTGGCCCCAATAAAAAAATTAAAAATTAAAAAAATTTTTTGAAATTTTCTTTTTGGAAAAATTTTTTTTATTTTAAATTTTAAAAAAAGTTTTTATTATTTTTTTTATATTACCCCTTTTTAAAAAATTTAAATTAACATTTTCTCGACAAAGGGGGAAAAATAGGGTTAAAGGTAAAAAAAACGTTTTAAAAAAAAATTTTTTTAAATTTTTTTTAAATAATTTATTTAAATTAATTTTAAAAAAAAAGAAATTTCAACCAGGGAAAATTTTAATCATATTGTTAAATAGGAATTTTTTTATTGTTTATTTAAAAGCGTTACACTTTAAAACATTTCTTTTTCAGCTATCTACTCTTCTAGAAGCAGTCATATAATACAAATAATAGCAACATAGGACATAGAAATGACAAGCGTTATGCCAAATAATAAGCGCCATTAAAACGAACCACCCTAAATATCGTTAATAACACCTCACCAAAAACAGTATATGTCATTTAGATATACAGGGGAAGCTTACTTCAGAGGCTTGACAAAATTTTATCGGGTTCACCTCCTAACCTCTCCACAGCTAATTAACTCACTTGATAACAACGGCGGGCCTCTTAGACACATCAGGTTATAAGCATGAAATTTGTATCCAACAGTACTAAGAAACTTTAAAACGATGGACGTAGAAGCGACTTAGAAGTAAAATGTATGTTAATTAGTTTATCGTGTTCAAATAATTTATTTTATCAAATGCTCAAAATGTGCGCCGTTATTGGCGAGACAAGCTTGTTTTGAAATTATTTTTTGTGTTACCTGCTACAGCAAAACACTGCAATAGCACAAGTTTTTAAGACGTTTAGGAAACCAGTTAAATATTACTGTTAGATTGTCATTTTGGATATCGTTGGTTTAAAATTAAGGACTTGATTTTAAATGGTGTATACTCTAGCAGAGAGAATAGAAATAATTTTCCCATATGGGGCCGAAGATCGATGCGCGTAGAACCGCCAGAGTATTCAATGAGAAGCATCAAATAAAAACGTGGGGCATAAATATGTAATGGAATTGGTGCGTTAGTTTGAAGAAACTGGATCTGTATGCAACAAGAAAAGTATTAATGAAAGGGTTTTAGACGAAGCACGCCAGGTTGGTGTACTAGGACAGTTCGCAATAGATCCGGACGTTGTCTATCTAAAAGTTTCTAAGCTGACCAATATTTCTACGGGTTCCGTGCACAAAATTTTGAAAAAGAATAAGTTTTTCCATACAAAAATACAAATTCTTCATGAACTCAACGAAGATTTATTTATGATAGAAGAATAGAATTTTGCGAATCAATGCCAGCGAATTGACGAAGACCCTCATTTGATCAAAAATATTTGCTTTTCTGACGAATCAACTTTCTTCTTAAATGGAATTCTTAATAGACATAACTGCAGATATTGGGATAATGAAAACTGCACATATTTCAGGAAGGACATACTCAATTTCCAAGAGAAGATCAACGTTTGGGCAGGTATTTATGGAAACGAAATTATCGGGCCATTCTTTCTGGAAGAAAATTTAACTTCAAGCAACTGTATTCGGAACCTTTGAAAATGCGATATACCCTTCTATCGTCCAATTGGAAAATCAGGCGGATGAAAATGGTGCTATGGAACTCAGTGAAAATAATTTGCATTTCCAGCAAGATGGAGCCCCTCCCCACTATGCTTTAGCAGTTCGAGAGTGGCTCAAAGAACAGTTTCCCAGGCATGAATAGCAGACGAGGTACAATGAATGGCCAGCACGGTCTCCAGATTCTTAATCTCCTCTAGACTTTTCTCTTAAGCATTTAAAAAGTAAAGTATACAAAACGCCACCTGCAAATATTCAAGAACTTAAATGTGTAGAATTGTTCAGAATGCAGAGTATTACCAGACAAACTTTCACAACGTTCTGAAGAATTTCAAACAGACATTATTATTGTCTCGCCAATAACGGCGCATTTTGAGCATTTGATAAAATGTAAATTATTTGAACACGATAAACCAATAACACACATTTTTACTTCTAAGTCGCTTCTACGTCCATCGATTTAAAAGTTTCTAGTACTGTTGGATAGCAAAATTTCATGCCGCTTACAATGATGTAGTCACACTATGGGGGTTGCCATTTGACATATCAAAGTGAGGTTAACTGAGGTTAGAGGTGACCGATAAAATTTTTATCAAATACGAAATTAAACTTCCCCCTGTATATCTAAATCGACGTGTTTCTTTGTTTTTTTGGTGAGTGTTTTTTTTTTAAAGATATTTAGGGTGGTTCGTTTTGAAATGAAAGCACAGCACCCACATAGACCTAGCACATTTTTTTCTTAGTTAAATTAATGTTTAAAGTTTAATTTGATTATATTTTAAAATGGTAAATAAATAGGTTAACCCAATGATTTAAAAAGAAAGCCTAAAAGAAGTAGATAGCTTAATAAGAGAAATGTTTTAAAAGTTTAATGCTAATTGAATTATAAAAACAAATTTGATGTTAAGAATATCATTAAAATTTTCCCAAGATCATTCTGAACGAGTAAGTGTCTTTACAAAACCTTGTTGGACTGTTTTCGGTGAGTTATCCTTTAAAACAGTATTTAAACTATAAAATTTTAAAAACAAACCAGTTTTAAATAGTTATTTATGATATAAGTGCTAAAAGAAACATTTTATTTTGTGAGAAGGGAAGTTTGAAACACGAGCGGAAGCCGGAGTATTCCATGCTTTTAAATAAAATAAAATCATATTAAGCACGTATATCCTATACAATTTTTTCTAAAAACACCATTAAAAGTCCAAATTAATGATTTTTTTATCGTCGACATTACTTATATTTTTAAAATCTAATTTTATCTAATTGATATATGAAATAAGTTGCTAAGGTAAAAAAATTAGAATTTGTTAATTTGTCTCTGTTGACAAGTAACGTCTGTAACGAAATATAAGAAATATATTTCGTTAGAGGTTTTTCTTGTAATCCTAACTACTAATAATTAATTAATAAGTTGGGATATTTATAAAATATTTGCATGCACGGTGAAAATATTTAGGAAGAAATATAATACAAGTTCAGCCGCTATATAAGAATATGGTGGGGGATATGATAGCTTATACGGTACTAATAAATAATAAAGGGATCATCTTGTTCCTGGTCCTCAACGTGGTAAGTTGTCTGATTTTTGCCATTACTATTTGATATTCATTTATAAAACTTATTTCATTTTATGTAAATGTTACTTGATTTTAGATTATTCTAAATTATTATGAATTACAAACTGTGATTCCAGGGTTTGTGTTATGTTTTTTTGGGAAAACCTTTAAAGGGAAAATAAAACCCCAAAACACGTTTTAAAAAGCTTAACCTTTCTGGGTAAATTTCGTTTAATCCAAGTCATCGTGCAACTTTTTGACAATTTTATAATTAGAATAGAACAAACAAACTTCAATTTTCTATCACAATAAATATTTTTGGGAACTAATCTAAATTTTGTGAAAATTTACCAATTTTGTCAAAGATAAACTCACTAGAATATTGAAAAAGAATATCACACGAATCATCTATTTAAAAATCAGTTTCTGCCGATCAATTATGATTTTGGAGAGGAGTAAACTAGAGAAATCTAACCAAAAAAGACCAGATAAACGAAACAACATCCTGGATGAAAGTTAACTTTGAAGCAGTTTTGAGGAGACATGCTTAGTGCATCAAAAGTTAAATACAGTATGGTAAGTTTTCCATTTTCCTATTAAATTTTTGATATTTTTTATGTCTTTTTTTTTTTAATTTTTAATAATTTAAATCTCGTTTAAGGAAAACTTACCATATCTTGATTTGTGTAAGGTACCGAGCATTTCTCCACTTCTGACTGTATTTATCTAAATTTCTTTTATTTTATCTTCAATTCGTGTAAATTTTTTGAATTAGCAAATGTCAGACAGCATAAATCATAGTGGGGTTAGGCAGGGAGAGATCATCGTCAGCTATTTAATTATTTTAAGTTGTTCTTTTTCTTTCTTAATGTAAATTCATATCTATTTTTAGTAAACTGCCTCTGACGATATAAATCAAATTTTATTAGTTATAAGAAATTAAATAATTTGGAATATTATTTCCGAATTTGTGTTACTTCTACCTGAATAAGGAGAAGAATACAGGGATTCTCGATAATTTTTATTATTTCTTTTAAAACATTCATTACTTAACTAAGATAAAATAATTTGTCGTTCAGCTTAATAATATATTTTTTTGTAACTTTATTACCGATATAAACTTATTTCATATCTGTAAAAACAAGGAGATTGGTGTACTATTACCAGTGTCCTTGGGATATTTTATTTTTATTCTAATTTTATACTAGAAATTAGACATTTATCCTTTGCATGTAAAACAAAATCCAATGCGGAAGAAACTCTCAGGCTGTCAAGAACCTAAGAGATATAACACCTAGTCAACAGCTTTCAAATCAACAAAGGGCCAATCCGAGGAACTCCAGGCATAGGCTCCCTGCATCCCAACACAAGGTCTCCACAGTCAGATCCTTCTAACCTCAGAAGACAACTTTCATCATCGGACAGAGCTGCCTTGCACTGGGAAGTATCCTCTAGTCAATACATACACGGAAAGCATAGTTGAGAAAAGGTGACACATCCAAATAACACATTATGCCATTCTGAAGATGTTTCAAATATGTAAAAATGTCTAATAATATCAAATTTCAATCAAAATATTGATTCACTTTTAAGAGCTAAATTGTGAACACAATTATAATTTTAATAAATTATTTGTAAGTTATAATATATTTCTATCTCCCTTTCTTTGCAAGCAAACGAAATTTCAAGGCATTTTAAAGTCTCTTTAAAAAGATAGTTTAAACCAAATTCAAACTTGTTAATTACCTAATTGGTCGCATTAAATTATATAGTGCCTTGGGGTTTCTGGCGCCCATAAAAAAAAAATTTTAAATTTCAAAGTCAAACCCGGCTATCATTTCAACAACCTCACCCGAGATGAGTTTCATATAGCCGAGTGGAACGTGGGCTTTTTATAACAATTTACAAGTGGTGTCCAACGCCCTTTTTTTCAATCAATTACACGTCAAATAATCGCGAATTCTTGTTTGATGGAAAGTGATCAAGATAATAAATTTCCCCCGACGGAAATCGAAGAAGCTGCCAATTAAGCCACTTTTAAATTATTGCCTAGAAATTCAAAGCAACAAAACGAATTTACATACGATCGTTTCTTAAAATGGTGTAATCAAAAAAATGCTCCTAGCGTACTTTGAAGAAAAGTCCAAAAGATGGAAATCGTCTACGCTCTGGTCAAATTACTCCATGTTAAAGGCGATGATAAACATAAATAATCAGGACTTAAGGAGATATTACAAGCTAGTTGCCTTTTTAAAGTGAATGGGTAAAGGATATCGACCGAAAAAGTCTCAAATATTGACAAGGGAACAAATCGACAAATTTCTCGTAGAAGCCCCGGATGAAACATATCTTCTGCCAAAAGTAACCGTTTTTTTTTTGTGTATTTGAAGAACTGTCTAATTTGACATTAAATAACATGAAAGATTTGGAAACTTTACTAATTGTGCATAAAAAAGACACAAAAACTAATGTGCAACGAACCTTTGTAATAAGTGATACCTAGTAAATAAACTATTATAAAAAGTACATATCCCTTCGTCCAGTGAATATTAATTATTCAAGAGTTCTTATAAGATGCTTAAAGAATAAATGTGTCATTACTCCAAATCAACACATTTGGTAAAATGCCTGCCCAAATGGCTAAATTTCTAAATTTGCCTGATTCCCATCTTTACATTGGACATTGCTTCCGACGTTGCTCAGTTAGGTTGTTGACGGACTCTGGTGCTAATCTTCTGAATTAAGAGACACTGTGGATTGGAAATAACAGTACTGGTAGCAAGAGGGTTATATAGAAGACTCGCTACAAGAGAAAAGGAAAATTGCTAATCAAATTTTGTCCAAAACTGTGGTGGATGACATTGCTTTCTGCCGGTCACATATCTTACCAAAGTAAATTGTGTAACTTTCAATTGAATAAATAGTTTATTTTGATTTAAGTATTACGTTTCTGTAATTTCTTATCTGTGTTAAAAGTAAATCACTTTTAGCACAAGTGCTAAAAGTAATTAATTTTAACATCTGCGTCATTAAGTGACATATTAGACACTGACAGCATGCATTAAAAATCAAACTTTCACTGACGTTTGTACAAAAAAAAATACACAGTTTTCTCTGAAATAGCGTATCTTCACTGTACTACAGACCGTCTAAGGGGATAAAGGAAATTCGAAACAATGGGGTGCGCTGTGCTCAGATTAAATGAAATGTAGTTGGCTTTAGGGCCATAAAGGCAAAAACGGATATTGCTGCTTTTTGTTTTACATTACAGCCAAGTCTAGTCTCCCGGGTATCGTCAGCAGCAAGGTATGTAATCTATATCGGTTTTTATCCAATTTTATTTTAAAACAAAGGCCAACAAGATTTATTAATATTTTATACACAATACCTTTAAAAAAACTAATCTATACTGCATAAAATGTCTAGAAATGTAAAAATATTTCTCTCTTAATTGAGTTAAGTCTAAATAAAAAAAAATCACCTGGACTTTTGATAACGTAGATTCTCCGTTTTATAGCTAAAAACTTTGAAAGATACTACTCAGTAGCGATGGCGTTTTGGAATAGAACCTGTTTTTTTCGGAATAAGTCGGAACAGGTATAGATCAATAAGTTTCTCTGTTTCGATGGCTGTTCCGATTCTGCTGGAGCCCATGTAGCGACCGAAGTGACCGCACCATAAACCTGCTTTGCAATTTTCTCGCTGTTTATTCATGCTTTTTTTAGCTACAAATTGTATTTGGTTATGAGCGAGACCGGTCTTGGCCTTGCGGTGTTGATCTTGGTCTTGCAGCAAAGATAAGAGTCAGACCATGCAGACCGCCTTTTCGCTTGCAAGACCTAGACCAAGACAGAGGTATCTAGGAATAGACCGAGACCAAGACCGGGGCGTGCAAGACTACGCAAGACCAAGACTGACCTGCAAGACTCTTGCACTTCTGCGATTTTTTTAATTATGTTGAGATTGAATTTGAAAATTAAATGCAAGTATTTCATACACACATGACAAAAAATGTGTCGAGAACTGCCAAAAAAGACGATTATTTAAAAAAGTAAGAGATTCTTTAATAAAATAATAATAAAAGCGATTACTGGTTCTTTATATCTACTCCCACAACGATAACGAGTTAATTTAATAACATGTTTCAAAATAGTCGATTGGTGACTCAATGGTCCGACAGAGCTCGGAATCTCGAAACAGTTCGGCATAGATAACTAGGGTACAAAAGTTATAGAAAGCTTAAAATTACTTTCTTATTTCTAATGTTTTTTTTATAATTAGCTATCTAGTGATGATACTTACAGGATGGAACAAAAATTTCCAAATTCAGAAATACATTATTTTGTTCCACACTGTAAATGAGCACATTAAATTGCTTTTAAAACTAAGATATAAATGTGATAGTAATTGATTAATAAAAAAATATTTGTCATGTCATAAAGAAATTATTTTTATATAAATGGATTTTAAATATCACTTCCGGTTTGAACGCAAATTCACAACAAACAAAAAAATTAAAGATGAAGCGTTATTTTTATTAAACCAAATAGTATGATAAAAGCAACAAAGGTTTGAAAACGACTCTTTGCACAGGCAAGACAAATTGATGGACGGGCAGTCAGTCTATGATCTTTTGATTAATATAAAAGGATTTTTCAACAAGTTTACAGTCACCATACGACAAATAAAAAAATATTTTTGTAAATTTTTTATTTTAAAACAGACGCAAAAATAAATATTAACAAAGAAACACAGACTATAATTTAGCAAACAGGAAAAACTATAAAACTATTTTAAAATATTAATTGTAATGTTTACTTCTGCAGGAATCGTCGCATTGTTGATCGACTTTAACGATGAGACAACATTTTCAGCACCTTGCTTATACAGTTCTCTGTCGTCGGCATATTGCAGTTTTCTTGCGGCACTTCGCTACTCAATTGCTGTTGTGGCTGTGCCGCAACGAACTGGCCTGAGAAGATCTCTGAAACATGTCTTTGAAAATTACGGCAGATGTCTATAACTTTCGTGACAGGCTGGTTCTCACCATGGCGCTTCGAGAACCAACAATCTGATCAGAGGTACCAGCTCATGCGTGGCTGACGACACTAAAGCAATGCCCGGTATAGGCTTCTGGAGTTTCCAACATCAAAAATTTGGCAGTGTCTTTGCCATACCTTAATTTTGTTAATTCCAATGTTTGGCGAAATTGCATTTTCCATTTTGATAATTAAGAAAAAAACGATCTCTGTTTGCAGGAGTGGAGGTCGAAGGGTAGAATACTTTTTTAAGATGGTGTAGAGACTTCCTGACACTGTAAATGATCTCGGCATCTTCGTTTTGGTATTATCTAGTTTAATTAACATTGCGCTGCCAAATCCGTCATATTTTCTTTTAAGGAAGCACAATTCTTCTCTTCGGCATGCCTTTAGAGAGTCCGACTGCCACCACTGCCAAACAAGAAAAATACCGATAAGTCTTTAGTTTTATTCATTTCCAGTAAGTACTTTATGAAACTAGCACTATTTAAAAACAGAATTGGGTAACCCCTGCCTACTAAACCTTCTCACTATAAAAAATGACACCATAAAATAAATAAAATAACTGTGATGCCTACCTTGATTAGCAAATATTTCTCATCTGAAGCGTTCTTTAGGAAGCGGCAAAATCATTCTCGCTAAGAATTTTTGGACTTCTTTGGCACATAGTTTTCTGATTTTCCTGCTTTATTAGGGCCTGCAACTTCTGGTATATCCGTATTTTGGTTGCCCTCAGTTGATTTTAGCGTAAAAGGTGCTCCATAATGTTGAAGACTTGTATTTGTTCGACAGCTCTTCAAAGTACACCAACATAACATTTTCGGAAAACATTTGTACGTTATTTGCTTGTCTCCACTTCATAAATCGATGTAACTCGGCTTCATATCGATCTCTTGACTTTGTTGAAGTAGGTTTGACGAAGTTAAACTCGCTTTTTAGAATTTCTTCAGAATCGGACATTTTTTCGCGAAATCAAAATTTTTTTGTATCTAAATTGGTATCTAATCAACAAAACAAGAAAACTACTGACGGTTGCTATGGAATAAAACTTCACTGGTTTTCTATATTTTTTTAATCGACTATAACAATAAAAAACCATAATAAATCATATTGAAAGACAGAACCGTGTGCAAAAAAAACATATTTTCCTTGCACACATTGTGCGCAAAATACAATTTTCAAGCTTGCAAAACCCCATTTTCTAAAGCAGTCGTATAAAAATGATATTTAAAAACCATCTACGTCAACCTTGTTCCTATTTGACAGCGCAACAATTTCAGCATAATATACAGGGTGGCGATTTTTTTAGCTGGATTTTTTCGTAATAAATTTTTTATTTTAGTTTAAAATCTAAAAAGAAGGAAGTTTTCTTGAGTGGCAGTGGATTGTTCAGAAAATTCTGGAAGAGAAAATTATTTCACATTTTATGCCCTTTTTGTCTATAATTTTTAAATGTTGAGTTTTTTACTATCATGAACGATTTCGGAGATATCGAGCTTTGTCGCACTATATAGCCACCTTGTATATACGGAATGTTTATAAAGTATTTTTACAAACTTTGTATAGCAAATGTTTAACTATTTTGAAGATAAAAAGTTTTTATGAACTACAAAGTTTTTTAAATAACTTTTTTAATTCAAAAACCAATGTTTACATATTAGAATCATTTTCACGAAAAATTCGACCATCCGCTTGAAATGAAAAGTTTTTTCTTCTCATACAATTTTTCAGTTTTGTATTAGCTTAAATTTCATATACCTAGTTTTTTTTTTTAATATATAATTCTTATCATTAAAATGTTTCTATATGCCACTAAATATATAAAAGCAGGTTGTGTCTTAATTCAACTAAAAATGGAGTGCTATAAATAAATAAACCCCTAAATTTAAAATATGCTTTTTAATGAAATAAATGTATGTTTAGGGCTAACATTGGTATACCGTATTTTAAAATTTTAAAGCAAAAAATATAGTCTCCATCTTTATTTATACTTAAATAATAAAAAATATATTTTATTCAAGATTGCTTAGTTTAAATTATTATTACCAAAAAAAAGCAAGACCAACAAGACTCTTGCAGCAAGACCAAGACCAAGACCAAGATCGTGTGCTGCAAGACCAAGACCAAGACCTTCTTTTGGATTGCAAGACCATGACCAAGACCAGGCTTGCAAGACCAAGACCAAGACTAGCCCGGTCTTGGTCTTGGTCTTGCTTTGCTCATCACTAATTGTATTGTATATTGTATATTTTTATTTCGCATACGTAAACTGTTCGTTAGGGAATTCATAATAAAAGTCAATTTTAAATTTTAACCAAGAAAAATAAACAACATGAACCAGATTAAAACGTAAACCACTCGAAATATTTTAAAATACAATTTTTTAGCAATCGTAGATATCGGTCATAAAATAATAGATTACAACGGTAAATCATTAAAAAATTAATCACCGCCCTAAATATTCTCCTCATGTTAATCGTCTTTTGGTCACGTAGCACAGTGGCATAATACAAGGTAGACTGTTTCAAAAATGGCTAGAGAACGTAGCTTCACCGAAATTATATTTTTTTTAAATAAGAAGCTTATAAAATTTAGAAAAGATTGTCGGAGCCCTTTTTTGAGATTCTTTTATTTTATTTTTTTAAATTCTGCCTTAATTTAAAAAAGTGGCAACTGAAATTTTGAGTCTTTGAGTACGACAGATTGTTACTCGATATTTTGGCCTGAATATTGTTACATCACAAATATGAGGTCGAAATTTGAAAAACTCTAAATCCAAGATGGTGGATCCCAAATAACGGTTATCAAAATAGAAAAACGCTTAAAATACGGGGAATATGGATAAAACATTTTACTCAGGGGTTTTCGTGGTCACTAATCACGAACATAAGGTCAAAGTTTAAGAAAACTGCAATCCAAGATAGCTAATCTAAGATGGCGAATCCGAAATGGCGCGTATAAAAATTGAAAAACAGTATAAATACGGAAAATATGGGTAAAACATTTTACTCAGGGATTTTCGTAGTCACCAATCACGAAAATAAGGTCAAAATTAAAAAAAAATTAAATCCAAAATGGCTAATCCAAGATTGCGGATCCAAAATGGCACGGAGAAAAATACTCAAAATCCGTAGAATATGAATGAAACATTTTAATCAGGGGTTTTTGTAGTCACTAATCACAAATATAAAGCCGAAATTTGAAAAATTCATAATTCAAGGTGGCGCGTATCAAAATAGATGAAACATTTTACTTAGGATTTTTCGGGGTCCCGATCACATTCTTAAAATATTTCTGTTTTTATGTATGCTATTTGAGAACCTTCATCTTAAATAAGCCATTTAGAATTTTTAAATTTTTAAAATTTGACTTCAGATTCGTGATTAGTGACTACAAAAAACTCATTTTTCATCAACTACTCCAGTTTTAAGTGTTTTTCAATTTTGATACGAGCCATTTTGGAAATGCCATTTAGTTTATTGACCTTATGTTCGTGATGGGTAACACCAAAAAGATACTACTACGGATAAGATGAACCATTCAATGCTATATTTTTGATACCCCTAATGGACTTTGGCTAACGCAGGCGATGTCATCGAGAAAATTCGCGCTATCCTTGAACGAAAGTTAAACAGTGTTGCCGGCAGGCCTTTACTATTGAGCCCTACTGAAAATACATACCGTTTAACCGCGCTTTCGCTACTTCGTGTTCCGAATAAGGTACAAGCGGTAAGACATTGGCAAAATGTCGCACGGTTTGTTTCGCTGGGGCAGGGGTTGCGACTTAATTTTATTCGCATTTACGCGGAAGCATTGATATCTCCAGACTGATTCCAAAGCGCCCATTTAAATGAACCATCTATTCGTAGTAATATTATCTTTGGTGACACCGAAAACCCTCAATTAACAATATTTAGACCAAAATATCGAGCAAATAGGTTTTACTAATGATTTAAGATTTCAGTTACTATTTTTTAAAATGGGGCAGAAATAACCAAAATTAAAAAAAAATCTCGAAAGAGGCTCGACAATCTTTTCCAAATTTCAGTAGACTTTATTAACAATACTTTAAAATGCAAACAGCTCATCATTCTAAATTTATTGGCATTTTTTGAGCTAGAGAAACAACAAGAAGCTGCAGGAATTGCGCCAGACCTTCAAAATTTGGTGGAAAGGACCCAGCAAAGTAAAGTGAGGAGGATATTTAATTTTAAAAATGGACTAAAATGGGACAAAAGTTTTAAAAGAAGCATCATCAGCAGGGTAAGGATATTCCAAAAGATGTTGATTACAATACAATGCAATATAAACCAATGAAAACAATAGTAAACTTAATGTGTGGCAAAGTGATTAAACTAAATTTAAATAAATAAATAAGCAATTTTTAAATAAAATATTACATGATATAGATCAAAGATCGTCAAGGTCAGATAACTCAGATCGTCGCTCATCTTCGTCATCTGAATCAGTCACTATGACAGGGTTTATATCTGAAGCATCGCATATTCTGATTACTTCCCAAGCTTTTAGGATCTCTTTTTGGGCGTGCCAAATGTAGTTCTGCCAATGCTCAGCGGTTATTTCTGCAAGTACCTTTCCCACCTTATAACACTTCAGAGAGGTTCCACGCCATAAGGCAAAATATATTGGTCATATTTTCTTTTGCACTCTGACCAAACCATTTTCAATTGGATTATATTGACAATGGTACGGTAGAAGGCGAAGAACTTTATGACAAAGTTTCACATATTCGTCAAAGCATTTCTTTTTTAAACCGGTTTTTTCTACCAAATTCCAGAGTTGACGCTTTCATAGCTGTCTCAGGAAAGGCATTTCTTCGGAAAGCCACAGAATTCATCTTTTTATGGTCAAGATTACGGGTATGTGTCTTATACCAGCCCGGGTGGTAGCTGGCGTTGTCCATGATGTTAATGATTGGTAGCAAATTTAGAACTAAGTTGATATTTAAACCATTTTTTGAAGTGGCGGTTCATCTTATCATGATCTTATCTCTACACTTTTTAAAGAATAAACTAGCTCCCTTGATAAATCCGTTTTCATTGACGGCGCGTTGACGACGATAGATATATAACCTAAAAAAATTAACGGTTTTAACATCGGCGCAAAAGGAAAAAATGTTTTTATTAATTTAGATGTCTAGTATATTAGAAACATATATTCACTTCATCCCATCCGCGAATCCAAATCCCAGGGCAATTAGCACATTAATCAAAACGGAAAAAAATGTTAGAGGCGTGTAAAGGTTTTGGTAATTGATCCCCCCTATATAAATGGTTTCTTTTTTGAATAAAAGCAGCTTTACTCACCTTATACTTTTTGAGCTTGCATGGCTTTAGTATCATCCTGCCAGGTATTTCTAAAAGATCCTTTACTATTTCATCCATATCATGTTTATAGAAATACTGAGTAAGACAGTTTTGAAGCAAAAATTTAATTATTTTATTAAAAACATCTGGTAAATACATAGATACTTTCGGTTATTACTTTTCTTCCACTGAAAGCCAATTTCTTTTACATTTTTCATAAAAACTAGGAAAGTTAAATGATTGCTTATTTCATTATTTAATTTTTGATGGAGAGATTTTATGGTAATATGCTCTTTAGGTGCATACATGCGTTAAATGGTATCCCGGATCTTGCTTTTTAAGTAGTCAGTAATTTTGATATAGTCTTTATTCTATTGATGATACTTCTTTAAGGTTTGTCTAGATTTTAGTCATATTTTTTAAATTAAATATTGCTGTTGCATTTACTTTCATTCGGCAGCTAATCACTTTCTCACCCTCATTTTGAAAGTTCAGAGCAATTCTACATTTCTTGTTACTTTCAGCTGCTCAAAAAAGCCAATAAATTTAGAATAATGGGCTGGTTTTGCTCGTTTAGTCGGTTATCTCTATTTTTTCGGCATTTTTACTTTTGGCGCGCAGATAATTTTTTTGACAATGCAAAATTTTAAACTTGGGAATTTGTCATTAATGTGACAAGTAATAGTTGAAATAAGAAAACACATGACTTTTTTGGTAAATTTATTGTTCTCTCTGCAAAAGTGTATCAGATTAGAATACGAAAGAAAATATTAAATATATCCGAAAAATTCAACTATAGTAAGATAATATATAAATAAGTTATTCTTATCCTGCAAGTATCATGGGAAATGTGTCAAGCGGTGGCGCCATCACATTATGAGACATAAGCAAATATAAAGTATTTTCTTACAAACTCACTCAATAATAAAAATTATTTTATTATAATAAATTATACTTACTTAATAATAATTAATTCTTATTTTTTGGTTATTTATAAAAAGAAATATAAAGTATTAGAAAAATGCAATACATTTTAGGAGTAATCAATTAAAATCCATGCAAACACAAAAGTTTGATTAATAAATAAAAGTTTATAAGTTTTAATGAGAAACAAATTTGTAGTATTTTTAAAAAATAGGTTATAATATTAGTAGTATAATCTTAACAATTTATTTGCGAACAGTTTTTGTAGAAGTATGCATATTTGCACTTTGGAGCTAAAAACAACAAGATTTTAGTTTTCTGGTTGCACTGTTATGTCTTTAGCAAGAATGTGAAGCCGAAACAGGTGAACGGCTACCTGTAAGTATGGTTCCAGAGCAGCTCGGAGCAAGTATGTTTCCGAAACAGTTTGGAACTGGAGCAGTCTTCTGGAAACAGGTATTTTTATTCATTCATTTATATGAAATTTAATTAGAATATGCCACATTTTCTACAGACTTTGTCTACTTTGAATTTTATAGGCAATTAAAGTAACTACAACAGTATTCTTTCCTTCTAGATACCCCATTTCAAGAATTTTAAGACGAAATTGCGGCCATGGCGATTTGTTTGATTCTAAGAATTAATTTGCAGGTCATATTTAAACTCCTTTTTACTATGCAAAACCACGAAAAAATAAAACTAAAACACAAGTATCTAAAAATACATTTATACATGAAAATATGTGAATTGTTAGAAATATTTATGGGAATTCAAATAGAAAATCAATATTTTTGTTTTATCAACTATCACTGTTTCCCCGGCTGCACACGTTTCGAGATAAATCAGGTTTATTATTTTGTGCTAAATTATCCAACCGTATATTCAGACACTCTGTGTGTGAAAATGGAATTATGCTTTATTAGAATAAATTATTCCATTTAATTTAATCAAGTTCATCAATGACTGGGCCACCATCATTGTCATCTCTAGCTGTAGACGGAAAGTCTCTTTGAGGAGGCGGTCCTCCAGAATATAGCTTGATTACAACAGGTCTACAAACTTTTTCAATTTCTTCCTTTTTTCCTGCATACTCCCTCTCGGACGCTTTATCGTTGTCTTTGAGCCAGTTGTCTACGTCGTTACATACTTTCGTTATTTCAGATTTTTCTTTGGCTGATATTTTTGACCCTGCGTTTGGGTCATTAATCAGACTTCTCATCTGATAAATATACGATTCAAGATCATTTTTGGCCGATACTGCCGCTCTCATCTCTTGGTCATGCTCCTTGAATTTTTCAGACTCGTTTATCATTTTTTCAATTTGATCTTTAGTTAATCTTCCTTTGTCGTTTGTAATTGTTATCTTGTTTTGTTTTCCAGTTGCTTGTTCTTTGGCATTAACTGTTAAAATTCCGTTAGCATCTATATCAAAGGTCACCTAAAATTTTATAAAATTTACATCTTATCATACTGTAAATATAATAATGCCACTTTTACATTTTTTTTATTGGCTAAAAATTAATCTTTGTATTTAAATAATACTTCTGTGAATTTTTTTTCCATAAAATTTTTTATTGAAAAATAAAATATACAACTTTGACGTCAGTCCATTTTGTTGGGCAAAAACACCTGAACAAAAGATGCATTGCGTTGGTTCAAAAAGTTATGTTTACTTACAAGTATCTTTCTCAAAGACAATGAACAGATTTTAAAGCCACAAGCTTTTATATTTTCTTTGTGATTTAGCTAAAGCTTTTAATTGTGTAAAACATTCTATGCTGTTAAAAACTTAAGATTTGGGGATTTCGTGCTGTTTTAAGAAGGAGTAATTTTGGAAAAAAAATGTTAATTTTGAGGTAAGTGTACTTGGAGGCCTTATAACCTAAAACCTAGAGGTTGCCGATTTTTTTTTCAATTATTAGCGCTTCAAAAATCCCCCTATACAAAAATTTAAAAAACTAAATTTTATCTAAAAAACAATTGTGGAAAGCTGTTTTTAAATAAACAAGTTAAGTGAAGAATAAACTGGTATTTGTTTATAGACTAAAAAATAAAATTTAAAAAGTTTTTAGTCCTTTTGGCAAGTGTGTTTCTTTGTAAACATAAAATACCTTGAAAAAATTGAAATATGTATTTTTATTCTTTGAAGTAGACTAAGACCTTATTAATACGTGCTGGAAAAAGTCAATTAGTAAATCAGTTTTTATCATAACATAATTACACTGTTCTGCATTACGGAACTTTTTGTTGCTCTTGCGAAATTTTTTCAGGTTTTTTGGGTCTGTGTTGTACAGTACATTCCAAAATAATTGGTTGATTTCTCGTTCTACCTGCTACTGTTAGTTGTAAAACTCAATAAACTTTGGGTATCCGCATGTAGGTCCGGACTTAAAATTTCGTTTATTTATTGTTGTACCTACTTTTTGGTATATTATATGTAGGTTAAAAGCAAATTGCAGGTGTTCAATATAAAGCAGAGTCTTTTCATCTTAGTTCATCAGTCGTTTGGAGTTCGTCAAGTTATTTTCTGTGTGTTATTGAGCATCCAAAATAATTAACCTAAAATATTGATATTAGTAGGTAATCAGTACCTGTACCTTTCAAAAGGTGCGGTGCTACACAATAGATATTTGTCTGGCAACTTTTTAATGCTGGGTTTTCCGCTAAGGGTTGTCGATTAAATTTTATTGCGGTCGAGAAATCAACGAATTATTGTGGACTGTACCATACTGCGTTTAATATGCACTCGGTTTCTTCCTATAACCCACAAAATCAACAAAAATCCCAATATTTAAAAATACCTCTTATTGTATCAAAAAAAAAACTATTAAACAATTTATTTGGTTGTCTTGTATTTGCCAGAAGCGGTTTCACGTTTAAGAGTCCAACAGTAGTCCGCTAGCATATTTGGGTTCCATTTTCCACTGCAGCGCTTCCCCACCTGAGCAATTTGCTGGTGAAATCTCTCGCCGCGCTCATCTTAAACAGCACTCAAATTGTCAGGGAAGAATTTTAAATTGGAGTGAAGAAAATGCAGCTTAAGTGACATATTGCAACCTAGGGTCATATTAGAGTGGATAAGTTTTTTAACTAGATCTTTGTAGTTGTCCGACTTTTTGTTACCTAGGAAGTTCCTACATATATTGTGGAAGGCATCCCATGCCATTTTTTTCTCAAAAGTGTAGTTTTAAAATTTTGATTATTAAAAAGTTCTTGTGTAAGAACATTTCTTCTTTAAGCCTTGTTTCACTTATACGCGGAAATTTCCGTCTCAAATAAAGAACGCATTTCCTTCTCTATCTAAGGCTTTAACAAAAAAATTTATAAGCCCTAGTTCTATGTGCGGAAAAAATAAATAAACTTTCTGCTGATCTACTAAAGGTTCATAAAGGACGTTTTTCTGGCCGGGCACAATGTTTTTACGTAACGGCCAATCTTTAACTGAATAATGTTGGTTTCTGGCTCTGTTGTCCCATTCGCATCAAAAACAATAATATTTTGTGAAGCCAATTTGCAGTCCTGTGAGCAATGCAACAACTTTGAGATCGGCACAGATATTCCACTTATGATCTTCGTATTTTATGCTTTGGAGTAATATGCGCATATTCTGGTATGTTTTTTATACTTACAGCATGACCAACGGTAACTGATGGCCGTTCGTTTCCATTGAACAAGAAAACTACCTTTATACTTGTGTTTGAAGAGTCAATAAATAGTCGCCACTCGGTAGGTACAGGGTTATTCATTTTAAAGTAAACAGGGCCTTATTTTTGAACTTCCCTGTACTTTTTTTAGAAAACGAATATATCCATTTCGTGTATTTTCTTTAGTAGAATTTAATAATCTAATTCGAAAAACATTTAAAACAATAACAGAAGAGTTACAGCACGAGTGAAGTATTTTTTAAATGAAATACCCCGTATATTTTTATATCAATAGATAGAGATTTTCACGAGAAATTCGGTGATATAGGGGTTGCTGGGTTTATTTCCTGCGGTTCTGCTGCAATTGTCTAAAAACTGCAGGATACTAAATACTAAATACTAAAAATACGTTTATTACTTTTTGGAGTAGTTTTATAATGAGGGTTTTTATTAGAAGAACGGCTTCAAATTATATTATATGCTAAAAACGTGTTTAGGATCCCTCATAAAATATTGGCCCGACAATTCTATTGTTAAGCACACCTCACCAGACATGAAGAGAAGACCTCCCTTGGTATTTAATCTCTTGAAATTTCCTGGTATTTTGTCTTGCCCAGCTGTGCGGATTCCGTCGGTTAAACATTTCCGATGTAGTGAACGTAGCTTTATCCGTCCAATGAATCGTTTGAAACAGGGTAGGATCGTTATCTTGTTCATGGATTAAAATTTGGGAAACAAATTGAAAGCGCAGTTCCTTTTGTTCACGTGTTAAATGCTGCACCGGAAAAACGTGATATGGAAAATACTTTAAATATTTCAGTCTTCTCTGAACCGTCGCATAGGTTACTCTTCTTCTTGAAGGGCCATACCTCAAGTCTCTAACTGCGTCAGTAATTGACTTCATGGGATACAGAGTAAAATAATTCTAGAATAGCTCGATCCCGGTTTCTTTTTCTCAATGTAGTCCTTTTTCTAATATGTAACAATTTTGTTTTCTCGAATAAGACTTTCAGTTTTAAAATTGTTTTTACTGATATATTTCGGTGGAAATTTGCAACTATCTTCGTTGTGTTTCCCTGGCGTTTTCTTCACATTTATAATAGAGAGTTATTATTTGAAGCCGTTCTTTTGATACAAACCTTATTATAAAACTACTCCAAAAAGTAATAAACGTATTTTTACAATTCTTGACTTTGACAAATAAGCACCTGTGACCTGTGGCAGCCAGGTTTTTTCAGGTGAAACTATTCTTATAGTATCATGCAGTTTTTAGACAATTGGAGCAGAACCGCAGGAAATAAACCCAAAACCCCTATATCACCGAATTCCTAGTGAAAATTTCTTTCTATTGATACAAAAATAAACGGGGTATTCTATTTAAAAAAATACTTTACTCGTGCTGTAACTGTTTTGTTTTTGTTTTAAATGTTTTTCTGATTAGATTATTGTGTTCTTTGAAAGAAAATACACGAAATGGCTATATTCTTTTTTAAAAAAGTACAGGAAAGTTAAAAAAAAGAACTGTTTACTTTAAAATAAATAACCCTGTACATAGGAAATACCAAGTTCATTCAGTAAACCTGGAATATCATGACAGTAAATTAAGTCATTTTCCTTTGAGAAAAATACGGCCAGAATAGACTGCTTGTTCCGAAACGTGGAAATTTTCACACCTTTTTAAAAAGGTTCCACTGCTGCAAACGAGATCCAAGCAGTTGTGCCTTTGTTTTGAGAAGATCTAAATCACTAAATTATTGAGCTCTTCCTGAGATATAAAATGTGGCTGTTTGCTGCTACTACATTCGACAGCGATTTTCTCTTCACAACTTGGACCGGCTTCTGACTCCTCTGTGTTATAATTATCTGGTTCATCATATTTCTCTGAAGGGTTAGGAACAGGTATGCTAGAAGAATCATGAGGGCCACTTTTAATAGCAGAGGGAATATTAGGATACTCTATTGTATGGTTGGTTTTACTAGAAAATGCCAAAATTTTTGTTAAGCAAGAGTAACAATCATCAACATGATTCTTAGGCTCCCGCCAAATCATTGGCACTCCAAATATCATAGATGTGCGAGTACCCCGTAGCTATACTGCTAAGGTTCTTGAGCAAGTGCGGCAGCATTTTTTGGGAGACCAAGTTTTGTCTGGATCGCCAGCTTTAAACCCGAAATACAACTCGTTGGCTTTTCTTACAAGTGGGCTCAAGGTCTTTCACTGAGCTTTCAGTGTCACCTCACCACATATATAACAGAAACTGTTCGGATGGTTCACACAGGATCGCAACGTCATCGCTTCGCACATATATTCACTGCTAAATACTGTAATACTGGTTCTTTGACAAGCGGCTGGTTGCTTATACTACTCTGTCAAAAAAGTACCGGGAATTTTTAATTAAAACAACACCTTACGTTTAATCATCAAAATTTATTGGGTCGCCTTCAAAATAGGCTTCATTTGCTTCAATACATCTATGCCAACGGCACTTCCAATCGGTAACTAAACAAACATTTTTTATAGGCGTTTTCCGGAATGGCCTTCAGCTCGCGCGCCGGGTTTTGTTTTATGGCTTCAATCGACTCAAAACGGGTGCCACGGAGCGGAAATTTAAGTTTTGGAAAGAAAAAAAAGTCACAGGGAGCCAAATCCGGCGAATACGGTGGTTGCTCAAGCACGTTCATTGAGTTTTTGTTGAGAAAGTCGGTCACAATCGTAGCTCTGTGAGTCGGCAAAATCCACGAGGCGTTTTCCGGGATGGCCTTCAGTTCGCGCGTCGAATTTTGTTTTATGGCTTTAATCGACTCAAAACGGGTGCCACGGAGCGGCAATTTAAGTTTTGGGAAGAGGAAAAAGTCACAGGGAGCCAAATCCGGGGAATACGGTGGTTGCTCAAGCACGTTCGTTGAGTTTTTGGCGAGAAAGTCGGTCACAATCGTAGCTCGGTGAGATGGCGCGTTATTATCACAAATTTGGCTGCTTTTTACGGATACGCTCACGCAAAGGTTTCATAACGCTTAGGAAATACTCTTTGTTTACAGTTTGACCCTCTGGAACGAATTCGTAGTGCACCAACCCACGGATATCGAAGAAAACAATGAGCATCACCTTCACTTTTGCGCAGGCCTTGGCGTGGTTTTTTTCGGTTTGTTTTTTTCCATCCATTCCGATGCTTGCTGGCTTGTTTGCATATCATACTCGTACATCCACGTTTCGTCACCAGTTATAATACGTTCCATGAATGTGGAATCGGAATTGGCGCAATCCAGCATGTCCGAAGCGACCTGTTCGCGATAGCGTTTTTGAAGAAAATTCAGTTTTTTTGGAACGAGTCTTGCTGCCACCTTTCTCATGCCCAAAATATCAATCAAAATAGTACGTGCGGACTTGTGGGATATCTTAAGTTCATGTGCTACCTCTCTCAAGCTGGTATGATGGTTTTCAAGCACTATTTCCTTAATTTTATCGATGTTTTCTTCGGTCGAAGCCGTTGATGGGCGTCCGGAAACCAGGCAAGTCTTCGACGACTTCACGAGCCTCCTTAAAGGCTTTGTACCACTCATACGCACGGGTTTTCGATAGTGCTTTATCATCAAAAGCCTTTTGCAACATTTTCAATGCATCGGCACACGAAATTTCATTCGCAACACAAAATTCTAGACAAATTTTTTGTTCAACGTTCATCACCCATTGTAAAAAATCGGCACGCACTATTGACATCGACTGACTTAACCAGCTGCTTAAGGACAGTTGTACCAACCTAAAAATTTTCTTTTACCGGCCTAGATTGCCCCGCCAGATTTAAATCGACAATTCCCGGTACTTTCTTGACATAAACCTGTTTCAAATATCTGGTATTTTCTAGAAACATTGGGAATCCAGATTATGGGAAACGATTTTTGTATACAGGGCCCTTCAATAAGTAGCTGTCCCTCCGACAACTATGGGATACGATTTCATAGATGGGAACATTGCCAGACAATCCCATGCGGTGTTGCCAGATTTTGCACAACTTTCCTAGACTAAAAGAAAACGTAGACGTAACCCATTATGTTATAGAAATATAAATATCGCACAGGTACATTTTTACACCTGCTTAAAGCATGTTGTTGGTACTCTCCGAACTCTGTTACGTGATACGACAATTTAAAGGTCGGTGTAAGGGTTAAATAGGTAGGAATTATTAAACTATCGTATTTGTTTGGCGGAGAGGATTTTCGTGCAGAAAAGTGTTATATTTCTTACCTCAATTTGTGGTATTCCTCTTGGAGCCGGTGGTATCCCGCTCAAATCAAATCTTCCTAGAAGATTGTTGTCTCTGGTCATGCCTCTTTCTCCTTCAAAAACTTGAATAAGGACTCCAGGTTGGTTATCAGCATAAGTAGAGAAGATCTGAGTGTGCTTTGCTGGTATAGTTGTATTTCTTTTAATGAGAACAGTCATAACTCCGCCGGCGGTTTCTATACCAAGGGAAAGTGGTGTGACATCTGAAATACATTGAAATTAAGGGCGGTTCCTACCAAAAGGCCTGTAATATGTAAGAATGCAAGTTCCTAAAATAAACTACTTAAATACGTAGGACGTACAGGGTCTTTGATTATATTTACGTGGCATCTGGAGCCTTTATTTTTGAAGGTAGAAAAAAATGTTTTATATAAAAATTGTAGGATTTTTTCCATATTATCTTTTAAAATTATCAGTAAAAAAATATCACAATAAAAAAATGGAAAAGTATAGGCAACTTCAACTTTTTTAAATGGAACACCCTGTATATTATGCTACAATCATAGATCTTTTTTTCTGATCTCAAATATATATATATATATATATATATATATATATATATATATATATATATATATATATATATATATATATATACATTGATGATATTTGGATGAACAATTTTTGAAATATTTAAGCTTAACATAAAAATAAATTGAAAAAAAATCATATTACTATCGAGAAAGCTATATGAAAACAATAAAATTGTTTTAATAAATTTGACGTATTGATATTGTAAAAAGTTGAAATTTATCATATTAACTATTAAAAGTAGTTTGTATTGCTTTTTTGTCGATGGGCTTTTTAGAAGAACAAAAAATCGCTATTATCCGTCTTTTTTATAGTAACAAAAATAATGTGACGACAGTGCAAAGGGAATATTTTCTATTATATCCTTAACAACGGGTACCATCTGATGATACTATTAAATACATAGTATGAAAGTTTAATGAACGAAAAAGCTTTAAAATAAAGAAAAGGAATGCAGCACGTAATGAAAACAAAGTTTTGGATATCCTCGTTTTTTCAGGATAATTATTATACTTTTTCTATTGGACTACCACTAAATATTTTTAATAATTTTAGAAAATCCTGAAATATCATTTTTGGATGCGGCATCTGAACTTAATAAAACAGATTATAAAATTTATTTTGCCTTAAAAGTTTACAAATTTTATCCTTATAAATTTATGTCCGTTCATAATCTTCCTGAACAAACCAAGCAGGACCGACTTAAGTATGCATTGGAAATAGTTAGGTTTATGCAGCAGGATCCAAAGTTTTTAAATACAATTCTATTCACCGACAAGTCTTTCTTCACTTTAGTAGGAATGTTTAATCATAAAAATAAACATTATTGATCCAGAGAAAACCCTTACAAATTCAGCAACATAACAATTTTACTGTTTCCATGGTTTCTTGATACTAATATGAAACTTTTTTAAAATTTATTAATAATTTAATCTAAAATGTCTCAAAAATGGTTCATCCAAATATCATCAATGTATATATATTTGAATTCAGAAAAAAAAGATCTTTCGTTGTAGCGCATAATATACAGAGTGTTTGTTTCATTTAAAAAAGTTGAAGTTGCCTATATTTTTTCATTTTTTTATTGCGATCCTTTTTTACTGATAATTTCAAAAGGTAATATGGAAAAAATCCTACAATTTTTATATAAAATATTTTTTTCTGTTTTCAAAAATAAAGGCGTCAGAAGCCACGTAAATATAATCAAAGACCCTGTACAGTTACGGGCGAAAAATTCCGGACGTACGATTATTCATTGTGTATTTTAGGCTTAGCTTGCCCAACCTATATCACCTCAACTTTACCTAAAAATTATTAAAATGCCAAAAAATAGATGTCAGCGAATAACATATTACTTCAAAAGTAATATATATTTAGAATAGAATAATTTCTAATAAAATGAATAGACTGACCGAACTACAAAAGCAAGACTGATTATGTTGTTTAGAGAGGGTACCGTTCAAGATTTAAAGCGAAAGTGGCAAAATTGCGGCTTCTTAAATAGATTGTGGGGAAGTGGCAGAAAAAGAGTATCAAACCAGAAACAAGATAATAAACCGATTACTTATTTGCATTCTAAACAGCCGTGGAAGCACCAAACAGAATTTCCTGGATCTGTTTGGGTAGCAAGACGCCGTCCGTCAAGGAAAGATCCAATTTAAGAAACCGTGTTGCTGTCAAGAAACCATTTTTTAAGGCTGTTCACAAAGAGCAGAAAGTGGAATTTGCTTTGCAGTATTTACAGGAAGGGCCAAAGTTTTGGAGAAATATCGTTTTTACGGATGAGAAGACCTTTCAATCTTGTTATAATGGGCGAGTTAGAGGGTACATCAATAAATATTATTATAACGATTAATAAACCTTAATATTTTATTTCTTCCTCTTGCTTCAATAGATATGAAAAGGAAATATATAATGTTCTTATTAAACAGTCAATTTTTGAGGAAGAGTTTGCACTCTACAGTTTTATTAAAAATTAATCCATTAAACATAACTTATTAAAAAAAAACACGTTTTTTACCAGTTTTATTACCTAAGGCCTTAAAGGTAAAAACCCAGTTTACGCAATTGCATTTAAATTTTTTAAAAATATATTTTGCCTGCCACTTGCGGTGAACCCGAAAGTGGAGTGAATTTTGATATTTCAAATGGAACAATCTGTATTTTTTATATTTGAGTTTAACATTTTTTTTTGTGATATAAAACCTGTAGAATATTCAAAACCAGGTAGGAATCTAATCCTAATTTCAATCTAGGAAGCGATCCCTTTTAAGGATCCGAAGGCTGGGATCGACTACCTTTTAAAAAGAGGATCCCTGATCCGGATTCGTTATATAATTTTAAAATAATCCGAAATCGATTTCTTTTTGAAAGAATCCGATTTCAAATGCAATTGATTTTTTATATGCCGAATTTGAGACGAATCAATTTACAAATGTCAAGTTCCGCCTTTTTGAATACGCTATTTCAAATTTTTAAAACTTGAACTAATTTCTTAATTTTCAAATTTAAACCCAGCCTCCTTAAAAACTCTTATATCCCGAATCTAAGGCAAATCGGTTTATAAATGCCAAAACTTGTTATTTTTAACCTTTCATTTTAAATTTTCATTTTTTTACCCAAAATTCTTAATTAGCATTCCTATAAACCTTGATAGTCCAAATATAAGGTCAATCGGTGTATAAATACCAAAATCTGCCATTTTTTCATTGTTAAAAATATGAAAGTGTATTTTCACTGATTATTTCTCTTACTCTTACCTGCACTTACCTGGACAAAACCAACATGATGGTTTCTCAGCGACAAATTTAGTAAGGTTAAAGAAAAAACTATTGTCAATCTGACAAGTCTGAAAATAAACACTGTGTTTTTGGCTAAAATTTGGCTCCTTTTCCCATGAAATAGTCTTGTTAAATATTATTCAAGAAAAAATTTTCTAGGCAAAATATTTCTCTTGCTTTATTTAGGTTTGTTGCTTTTAGGAAAATTTCGTTCATGACATTTTTTCCAAAAGGAAAATATCATTTATTAAATTTCCAAGCAAAAACTTTTATACAATCGAAATATTTTGCCGGCAAACTTTTTTTTAATGATATTATATACGATAATACATAAGTGTTTTAAATTTTAGCTCAATAGCCCAACAGGAAGTAAAACAAATTATCGTTAAAAATTTTCATTTGATTTGGAAGATAGACACTTCCACATTTACTACAACAACGATTTTTTTATACAAACTTTAGTCTTCATTTTAACCCCCTAAGAAATATTTTATTTTAAAAATTTTAAAACAAATCATTTATAATCGGAGCCAGTAGCCTAGATACCATTTTCATACCTACAAGTCCAGAAATGACGAAGTTTCATACAAATTTGTACCCCTTTGAGGGAGGGGTAACAGTTCCCTAATATCTTTCTTTAGCTGGCGTCTACAATTTTTCTGGGTAATCAGAAGCTCAGAAGACTTCCATATTTACAACCTCCAAAGTAACTATTTTTCTATACAAAATTTCCTTCTTATTTTAATCTCCCAAGAGATTAATTTTAAAAATGTTAAATCATATTATTTTTAATCGTTATCAATGGCCTACAAACCAATTTTTATATTTCCAGAAATGACAAAGTTCCATACAAACTTTCACTACCATTTCATCCCTTTAGGGGGTTGTTTCCTAAGATCCTTTCTTAGCTGACATCTTCTGCGCATAATCTATCCCTGTGTAAATTTCATTTTCAAGTAGTTTTCGAGAATTTGTGATTAGGCAGTTAATGTGTAAATTTATAAATGAGTTTTTATTATAAAACGACTAAACCGATTAAAATAAAATCTTTACTGTTTCCTCAGTTGAAATAAATGTAACCCAATTAAAAAAGAATGGCCACAATCCGATAAATAATTTCGAAGAAATGCGTGGGCAAACATACAAACATACATACACCTATAAAATTTGATATATTTGTCCTAATAGATTACACATAAACACAATGATTTTTTTCCATAAGGATAAACAGCTTCTCTGTAGATTTAGGAGCCTTGACTCTGAGAATGAAAAGCGTTTTTATCTATCAGCTTTAGTCTTCGAGATATAACATATGTGCACTTAAGTAGAAAAGCACTTAAAACACTTACCACAAAAATAAATTTAATTTGCAAAAGTAGCTAAAAATAATCTTTTTAATGATTTTCTGGAATAAGATACTTGAGGTCTCTTTTCAAACTCCAGCAGTAATCTGCCATCATATGCACGTCCCAGCTACCCTTATATCGTTACAAATTTCTTAGTTAAATCTTTTTCTTGTTTATTACTAAAGTGACGGAGATTTTTAAGAAAATGGTGCAGATGAGATTTTTAATAAAAGAGCTTAAGGCTCATGTTGCAACCTTTAGACAAGATAGCGTATGTTGAACTGAGTCTTTGTAGTTTGGGGCCTTAGTATTACCAAGAAAATTTTTCATTACTGACACAAATGTTTTCCATGCATTGGACTCGGTTTCATTCATTGTTCTAATAAAATTTTCATTATTAACTAGCAGTCTTGTTTGGTTTGTCCATCGAATATTCCAGCTTTTAATTTTTCTGTACTTAGGCCAGGAAATTTCTGTGCAATATACTCAAAACTTTCACTGCTTGTATCAAGCGCTCTAAAAAATTGCTTCATAATTCCAAGTTTTATATGCAATGGTGGCAAAATATTGCATTACTGCGCAAAATCAGAAGGGTACCTTAATGACAGTTATTTTTATAGTGGGTTGGATCAAATAGGTCATTGTCGTGTTCTTCCTTTAACCTTCAAACCTTCTTGGCGCATACCCTCACATAAAATACAAGAAAGCTGTGTACTAAAAACTAAAGCTGATAGACAAAAACGGTCGGTAGATTTGAAAGTACTGTACCAAAATCTACAAGAAAAATGAAAAAAATCTTCAAAAAATTTTAAAAAGTAAAATTTTGTAATTATAAGTTATCATATGTGAATATAATGCAGTTTCAACAATATTTATTACATACATACGTATCAAACTAATAACCTCATTTTCTTTGAAGTAGGTTAATTACTATTACTCACCTAAAAGAAGTACGTCCTTAACAGTTTCATGAGTATCGCCTGCCAATATAGCTGCTTGAATTGCTGCCCCATATGCGACCGCCTCGTCGGGGTTAATGGATTTGTTAAGCTCCTTACCCTGAAATACGTCTTGAAGAAGAGATTGAATTTTAGGTATTCTTGTTGATCCTATTAAAAAAAACAACTTTCAACAACAATGTCAAATAAAAAAGTATTATATGGAGATAGTTCTAGACAATTTTGTTAGTAACATTTTGCGGTGTGGATTTTGTCCTGTCGATTCTTAAATTAATTAAAAAAGTGTTTAAAAAGGACCAACTTTTCTTATTTAACATTTGGAGATTGGCAGGCAAATAAGAAACCGTTGCTGGAAGATTGTTCCACATTCTGGGCAAAGTTCGGTGCTTATCTAGATGAACTATATAAGATAGTGCCACTTTTTATGGCTAAGAGAAGCAAGATTGGGAATTATTTTGCTTTTTTCTTTAAAGCAGAAGCTACGCAGTGCAGTCCATGTATTCTTAGCCTCATGCAGTGAAAAGCATCTTATGCTATAACTCTTATACAGTGCGAATCTCTAACATGGGATAAATTTATTAACTCAAAAACAAGTTCTTTTTTTTGAAAAATGCTCGGACATACTGGTAGCGTAATCGTGGTCCTGGTCAGATTTTTATCCCATTCTTCTTTATATTTGCTATCGTTGTTGGGCTCAATTTGATTTCATCTGCGGCTCGCTATATCGAATTCACAGTTTAAATTGCGCTTCCGTTTCGGCCTTGTTCCTTTTCCATTTGAAAAAAAGGCAAGATATTTGAAATTATTAGCTGCGATTGATCATTATATAGTTGAATTTTTTCGGATATGCAGTTCCGACATTTTTTTGCATCCTTAACTGATACACTTTTGCAGAAAGAAACAATAAATTTACCAAAAAAAGTCATGTGTTTTCTGGTCTTACTCCAGTATTTCTTAATGAAACATGGATATTCAGTAAAGGATCTTTTAGAAATACCTGGCAGGATGATACCAAAACCACAAGCTCTTCAAAAAGCAATGAAGGTGAGTAAAAGTTGCTTTTATTCAAAAAGAAACCATTGGTAGGGGATCAATTACCAATACCTTTACACTTGCGCCATAACATTTTTTCTGTTTTGATTAATGTGCTAGGGTTGGATTTGAGAATTGCCTTGGGATTTCGATTCGTGATGAGATGAATTGAATTCATGCTTCTAATTATACTAGACATCTAAATTTATACTATAAAAACATTTTTTTCTTTTGCGCCGATGTTAAAACCGTTCATTTTTTAGGTTATAGATATATCGTCGTCAACGCCGGCAATGAAAACGGATTTATTAAGGGAGCTAGTTTAGTCTTTAAAAGTGGTACAAAGAGTGGCGACTACCATGATAGCATGAACCGCCAAAATTTCGAAAAATGGTTTAAATATCAACTTGTTCCAAATTTGCCGCCCAAATCATTAATTATCGTGGACAACGCTAGCTACCACTCCGGGTTGGTAGAAGACATACCCCGCAAATCTTGGACCAAAAAAAGATTAATTCTGTGGCTTTCCGAAGAAAATATTGCCTTTCCTGAGACAGCTATGAAAGACCAACTCTGGGATTTGGTGGAAAAAAACCGAAGTTTAGAAAATAATTTTTTATTTTTTTTGACGAATATGTGAAACCTTTTGGTCATAAAGTTCTTTGCCTCCCACCGTACCGTTGTCAATATAATCCAATCGAAATGGTTTGGTCAGAGTGCAAAAGAAAATATGACCAATATATTTCTGCCTTAAGAGTTGGCAACGTGGGAAAAGGTACTTGGCGAAATAACTGCTAAGCATTGGCAGAACTACATTCGGCACGCCCAAAAAAGAGAACCTAAAAGCTTGGGAAAAAATCGGAATATGCGATGCTTTAGATATAAACCCCGTCATAGTGACTGACTCGGATGAGGAAGATGAGAGCGACGATCTGTTATGTGACCTTGACGATCTTTGATGTTTTATCATGTAATATTTTATTTAAAAATTTTTAATTTATTTATTTAAATTTAGTTTAATCACTTTGCCACACATTAAGTTTCCTATTGTTACCATTGGTTTATATTGCATTGTATTGCAATCAACATCTTTTGGAATATCCTTTTGCCCTTCTTGATGATACTTCTTTAAAGCTTTTGTCCCATTTTAGTCCATTTTTTTAAAATTAAATATCGCTCCTTCACTTACCTTTGTTGGGGCAGCTGTCCTTTCCACCAAATTTTGAAGGTTCAAGGCAATTTCTGCAGCTTCTTGTTGTTTCTCTAGCTCAAAAAACGCCAATAAATTTAGAATGATGTGCTGTTTGCATTTTAAAGTATTGTTCAGAAAGCATTTTTTGTACACTTTTTTATAAATAAATCAGATTGTATATTGTTAAAAAAAGTTTTAGTTTTTCTCAAAAGTATAGAAAATAGAGCCTTTACAGTTTATAAAAAATCCAAATTATAAAGAAATGTATTTGTAAAAAATATAAATGAAACATTGATAAAAGCATTTGTCAGATCCATCTCCAACGGGTTCGGTGTGAAAAGTTCTTACGGTGTGAACAAATGTGCAAATTTATTATACAAATCGAACGCACCTTTGGTATGTTAATTGTTAACAGCTGAGAAATACGTTTTTTTGGGCTTTTTGACATAACTGCATATCCGAAAAAATTCAAGTATACCTGTTATATCTTTTTCTCGGCATTATTTAAAACTTATCGAAATAACTTTCGACAAAAAGTTGACACACCAATGCTTTTGATTGACAGTGACGGATACTTTACATAACCAAAAATATAAATAATCATCGGACACCAATTTTTTTAAAAAGTTTGTTGTCACCGCTGTTTGGAATATACTAAACAAAGATAAACAAATAGACGTCATTACAAATGGGTATATTTATACAATATAATGCTTACCTCCTACTAAAACAACATCATTTATTTGATCCTTTCTGATCCTAGCATCTTTTAAGGCCTTTTCAACTGGCGCCAGAGTTGAAGTTAATATATCCGAATTAATTTCTTCAAATTTTGCTCTCGTGATGCTCGTGTAGAAATCATTACCATCGGCGAGCGAATCTATTTCGATGGTTGCTTGTGTTGAAGTTGATAGCGTACGTTTCGCTCGTTCACATGCCGTCTGAAGCCGTCTCAAAGCTCGCTTATTATTTGTTAGATCTGATTTAAATTTTCTTTTGAATTCGTCTTTGAAGTATTGTACCATGCGGTTGTCGATGTCTTCTCCACCTTAAAGCACAAATATTTATTCTACTAACGTTCAAACTTTTTTTACTGCAAGCGTACCCCACGCAACATTTAGGAAAACTTTTCGGTAAATTGCAACAACGTATTTCATTGAACTATATTAAAATATTTAGGGTCACCCTTTAGTCAAAATGATTATCTTACGAAAGTTTGCATGTAACGGTGTTGTTAAAAAACTTACTCTAGGGCATTACTGTTACTTTGGTACGCTTTTTAACTTGATTATTTCCTTCCTATTAATTTTGACCAATCGCTATCAAGAATTGGTATGTCAAATATAAATTTTAAGTGGAAAAATTACTTAACAACTGCCAACTTAGCTGTCAGCAGTTTTTCCGGAAAAAAAATCGAAAAAATTTCATGCAAGTTTGACAAGTTGCCTTGTAAAAACAAACTTGATGGTTTCTATGCTGTGTTGCTATGTACCATTACCAACAACAAAGATCACAAACGACGCTTACGAATTTATTAATTTTTAAACTGAAACTCAAAATGAATCGGTTTGGAAATGTTTCCGAAAATAAAATTAATGCGGCTGTTGAAAATAGTGTTTCACTAAATACTCAGAAAACTCACACATCGATCTGGAAGCAATTTATGGAATTTTGCCAAGCAAAAAATTACCAATTACTCCAGACAACAACTACAGGCGAGCTAAACTTAATCCTCAAGGACTGGGCATGGAAATGCGTAAAGCTAATGAGGAAGACTACAAAGAACTGTGTGTAAAAGTAATGTGGAATATCGTTGCCAAAAAACTGCAGGAAAAATATTTTCAAGAATTTAATATCGTGTTCGACCCATTCCACGACATTACCTTTAGGCCAGCTAGAGACGCTCGAAATGCGAAAAGGAGAAGTCTCCAGAAATATGAAGAAAGAAGGAAAACAAATTCAGCCTCTTTAAATATGGACGACTACTACAAGATGGTGTCCTTATGGGATGAGACAACCCCAACCGGGTTGCAGCGTAAATTTTACTTTATTGCAGCAGTTGAGCTTGCTTGGAGGGGCGGAGAAGCGGCTCGTTGCTTAACAGAACATTTTAAAGAAGAAATGGATAATTATGGAATCAAAACAGGTGAGATATTGCTTTTTAATTTTGCAACAAAATCTGTAAATGTTTATTGTAACTTGGCAGAAAAAACGCTTATATAAAAAAAATATGTGCGCATACTTTTTATCTTGGCGTAAAATCTGTTTTCGCAATTTTTTAATGTCTTTTTTGCAATACCTTGTATAAATCACATTTTGCCATTTTTTTAGCATCCAAAATTTGCTAGCTGTACTATATTTGTAAAAAAATCAATAAATCAAAAACGATATATAACCACTAAAGTTCCTTTTGCTTTTTCAAAAAAATTAAAAGTTACATACATCTACTTTAAAATCACACTACAAAATATATTTTGACATTTAAGTCAAATTATGTATCCCTTGTTTCAAGAAGGATCGAGTATAACACAGTCTTCAGCAAACCTGCACAAGGTGGTGCAAAAAATCTGTGCGATAGCAAGTGGCTTGTTCCTAATTCGAAAAACCCTAAGTTTTGTCCGGTACGTTTGTACAAATCCAGCTACAGTAACTTTCATTTTAATGTGTCTTATTTTCAAAATTGACTAAATTTGACTACGTTGTTAATTCTTGAAGCAGGTAGAAAGAACTATAAAATGATATCTAACATTTGGGGTAAAAAATTGCCCCAGTTGCCTTTAAAATCCCACATGGCGTTCAAAAAGCTAGAACAAAAAGCATAGAAGGGAGAGATTAACAATACCCAATTGGCCTTTTAAGAGTATGCTCAGCGCAAGCACGTCCACCATGTTAAAAAGATGGCAATATGAAAGTTTTGGGCACCATTTATAAATATGGCTGGGCAAGAAGCATTATCAGTGCAATTAAATGAAAAACTAATTGATGATGCTTTATTAGTGCATCCTACCGTAAAAGCCCACAATTGTGTTCAGTTGCGACGATGGTTGAAGTGCCATGGACGTCCTCAAGGAGGAAATAAAGCTGAACTAGTTAAGAGGTCAGGATAATAATAATTAAGATATCAAGTAGAACTGTATTCTACTTGTCTTGGTAATAAGTAAAAGTTATTACAAAAAAGAAAATCCTATTCCTTATATTTTTCAGCCAGCGCAGTTCTAGTGTCTTTTACCTACAACAAAATGTATTATTTAAGGTTAAGTCGCGAACTATTATACAGGGTGCGGCAGCATAACTTCCTTTTTTCAAGACTTAATACAACGCATTGTATGAATCAGAAAGCTTTAATTTGGTTTTTACAATGTTGGTACATACCTAAAATTTTGTTTTACATAGCTTTGAAGAGCAAATCACGTAGGTGGCGTCCCCCACTCTCCCCATACATTGAGTAAACCGATTTCCGGCGCTTCTCATGACTCTTTAAAACATAGCAGGCGTTATGTTGGCAATTTCTTCCTTGTTCCTGAATGTTGTTTTTTAAATCTTGAAGGTTTCTTGGACGGTTCACATAAACACGGGATTTCAAAAAACCCCATAGAAAAAAATCACAAGCGGATAAATAGGGAGACCGTGCCGGCCATTGCAAATCGTCCCTGATCAAAAAAGGAAGTTATGCTGCCGCGCCAGAAATCGGTTTACTCAATGCATCGAGAGTGGGGGACGTCACCAGTGGCGGATCTAGGATGAAGTCAAGGGGGGGCTTCATGGGCGATAACTAAAAAAAGACTCGGAAAATTTTACTAGCAGGCAGCAAAAACATTTTTATTTTATATTTATATTATTACATAAATATAAAAAGCAGAAACGTAAACATTAAACATAAAAATAAGAACAAGCTTATACATAGTTTATTTCCAGTTTGCCAATTGTAGACGACGAGGCTTCTTCTTAGCAAAAGTATTAACCACGATATTAATGTCAATTTCTCGTGACGAATTTATATTAGCGAGTGCCAGTCCATTCAACCTTACCTCGCTCATGGTACTACTGAGATAAGATTTAAGCCTCCTCAAAACCGAAAAACTTCTTTCCGCAGTAGCTGTTGTTACAGGCAAAACAATACATATTTCAAGCAATTCTCTTATATTTGGAAAAAACATTAAATCACATTCTCTTAGTGCATCAAGAGCAGTTTTTGGAAGATTTTGTTGCGCCTGCCACTTCTGCCTTCAAATTTTTAGTTCAGAAGTTAATTCCATAATTGATCCGGGATATCTGAGTCGTATATTGCAGAAGCTTCTAGTATTTTTGCATCATCATATTTGTTGAAGTGTGCTAGAATGAGGCCTTCTAGAGCTATAACACTGCATATACCCTCAAACCGGGATGTAATCTGGGCCATTATATGATCAACAAATGGAATAAAAATACTGTTTCTGTAATAATCCTCTGCGCTCGTAGATTTTAAAACATCCCTTGATTGCTACCTACTATTTTTGTTGAATCCAAACAGTGTAATTCACCATCATCTCTATGGCCCCTTAACGCCAAATTGTTCCGAGCACAAAATATAATAGTCTTAATTATAGGTCTAAGCCGTTTTCTATTCGCTTCGATAATGGCTGCTTTTTGTTTATCAAGCTGAATTCTAATGCTGTCGGTTTGAAACTCCAAAACTTTCTTAAAATTAGCAGCTTTTTGAACAGAGAATGTATGATCATTTGTGCTCTCGTGATGGTGAAGTACATCAAGGGCTTTCTTGTATTTTGAGGGAGGTTCTTTAACTAAGGTTTTTAGGGCCTAACGGAAAAAATAAAAATAGTAAATTCATTAGTTCTTTAGTTCGGTAATAAATCAGATTACTTACTTGACTACCGACTCCTGCTTCCAATGGTGCAAACAAGACGCACATTTTGCAAAATCCTCCTATCAGTTTTACTGCAAGTCCTATGTCATACAATCGCCGAGTACTATGGTCTTCTTGCTTTTTCTGAAAAAGATAAAATCCAAAATTACCAATATCAGGAAAAATTAAACAGAAAAACGGAAAGGTAATTAAGAAAATTAGAACTAGTTTTCTATAACTCCTACTAAAAAAACAAAAGTTCATATATTATTAAATACTTGATACTTATACTTACTTCTAAATTTTGTGAATGTTCAGACGTATTCGCAGTGTCGATGTCACATGTGGAACTTTAGCTTTCTTGCTGCTGTCACTCTCACGCGATGTTTCTGTATTATCGACATCATCTGGCGATTTGGTTTTGTAATTAAAAAATCCAAAATGGTACGCTTCATTTTTAATTTTTAGTGTAATACAATAAGTACAGCAAAACAAACTCCGCACAGTCAGCACTCGTCACGTACTCCGTATCCGTAAGACCGTCGGGCATCGACTAGCGTGCGCGTTTAGAACCTGCGCTCCGACGATGACTTGTTTGCGTGGATTGGTCAGCGCTACTGTCAGTTAGTTTGCTTCATATACTTACATGTAAAGAACAATACAGATCAAGCCCGTAAGACCCAATATGTGTAAAACGTGGGCACAGGTTCTAGACACGAGTAAAATTTATCGGCTGGGACCATTTGGGGTGAGGGTTGGGGTCTCCATGGGGGGGCTAAAGCCCCTGTAGCCCCCCCTGTGGATCCGCGCCTGGACGTCACCTACGTGATTTGCGCTTTAAAGCTATGTAAAACAAAACTTTAGGTATGTACCAATATTGTAAAAACCAAATTAAAACTTTCTGATTCATTCAATGCGTTTTATTAAGTTTTGAAGAAAGGAAGTTACGCTGCCGCACCCTGTATTTGTAACTAGTTTTCTTTTTAACACAACTGATGGGGTCTGGATATTTGGTTGTTGGGTCACATTCTCCTTCAAAATGAAATGATCAAATATATGTGTCTTTATTAACATTATCAATTCCTTGAAATCGACCATCATCTTGTCCACACCACTTCACCCACAAATAGCATTTAACACATTTGGAACAAATTTTTAAGTGCGCTTACTTATTTTAATGAAGTTTTAGCCACATTCAAAACAAGACTTTAGAAAACTAATTAAATAATATAATTTCTCCTGAAAGGATTTACTAGGCATATCACTGCGACATACTCCATAACAACAATGTTTTTTAGCCCCTTTCTTTATGGACAACATTATAAATTTTAGTTAAAATATTTGTATTTTTGTTTTATTATGTATGCACAATAATTTAAATTGAACTGTTTATAAAAAATATCATTATTACTATTACTTCTTTATTGCTATTTTTTAGAAACATGTGCACTACTTATACATTTGTAAATAACATTGAAATACATACATTTAAAAAACTTAACAGAAGTTGGAGCATACGCCCAAAAAAATTCTACTATTACAACGTCTATAGTTTATTGACTATGTCCAAAAAAGAGGGCTAAAAGAAACTACAACGTAAAAGAGGTTTTATTGCTTTATATGTTCTATTGACTCCATAATATAAAAAACAGCGGAGTGCTACCATTTGAAGGGGTGCATTTTCGAGATAGGCGTAATGTCCACTTTTCCTTTTTTTTTATTGAAATTTAAATTCTGTGCACTTTTTGTTCTTGGACGTTACGTATCAAAAGTTACTTTTAACGTCAAATAGTGTCCAACAACCTTACTTTGCATTACCCCAGAATTTTATATATTTTTTAAATCAGCCATTTTCAAAATATTGCCTTGTAAAACCTTAAATGGATGACCTTAAACGTACCTAAATGTGTATCTCCTGCTGTGGATTTAACCTCAAAAATTCCCCCTTCAATCTGCAAAATTGATACGTCAAAAGTTCCTCCTCCAAAATCAAAAATTAACACATGTCTTTCTTGATCTCGCTTCTTGTCCAGCCCATAAGCGATTGCGGCTGCAGTGGGTTCGTTTATAATTCTCTGGACATCCAGCCCAGCTATGGTTCCCGCATCTTTAGTAGCCTGTCTTTGAGAGTCGTTGAAGTATGCTGGAACTGTAACAACTGCTTTGGATACGGGGTAACCTATAGTGGGAGGCATTTAAAAATATTAATAGAGTAACTGGGTACTTTATTTAGCGCTAACATACGTAATTTAAGTAAGGCGCTATTTCAATATCGCACGTGGTATTCATTGTTTGGTTTTAGAGATATAAAAGACGCTGTATTACGAAGTATTAGTTATACATGGCTGGCAAATCAATTTCTTGGGTGCAGAGATTTTCAGTGCAATAAAAGGAATTATTAATTTAATAGGCAAAGGCTTGAGCGAAATAAAGACAAACAGAAAACGTGCTCTGGACAATTCCCTTTTTACCGGCCCAACAAGAAGAGAGGATGCCGCGGGCAGAACATTCGAGCGGACGGAGACGGCACTAGGCAGTATCAGCCTGACCCCGGATGTTAAAGAAGTGATTGTAAATCGCATGTGGTCGTGTTTATCACTGTTATATTCAATAAAACAGTAACTTAATGATACAAAGTTGGGCAAAAATCGCCCTCGGGAGATGTCGCAGGCTTTGTGGAAAAAGCTGGGGACTTAACCCAAGGATGAACCTGTGGTTGTATAAAATGGTAATAAGATCCATGATAACCACGACTCAGTTGCCTGGGGGGCAAGGGTTACGCAGACCGTAGCAACCAGACAACTTCAAAGTGTGCAAAGTCTAGCATGACGGGAGCTATGAAAACAACCCCAACCGCAGCCCTGGAAGTGCTGCTAAACCTGCCGCCACTCCACATTTACATACAGGAAGAAGTAAAGGCGGTACTCTATAGACCCACACGAGGTCAAAGTCCAATGATAGGACATCAAAGAACCTCAAGATGGGAAATAGAGGAGGACCAAGAAGTCAGCTCATTGTTTGAGATGCCCTCGGATAGGTCAACCCCTCGTTTCATCTTCAACACTTTTGGATTGTCATACCAGATAGGGAGGACTGGAAAGAAGGCTTTTCAATCAAAGCCAATCATATCTGATATACAGATGGCTCCAAGACCAACAAGGGAGTAGGAGCTGGCATCTATGGAGACAAGCCTAGAAAAAAGATAATTTTACGGTTTTCCAGGACGAAATTGCAGCAATAATGCATTATGCCGTGCTGATTAAAAAAAAAAGGGAGTAAAGGAAAACACATCGTCATTTACTTAGACAGCCAAGCGGCCCTGAAGGCCATCAGTTCTCCAAAAGTAAATTCCAAACTAGCGGGAGACTGTATACAGGCCCTGGAAAAAGTCTGCTTGGCAAACAAACTTACGGTAGCCTGGGTACCAGGCCACGAGGGCCACCCAGGTAACAAAGAGGTCGACGACCTAGCCAAAAGAGGATCAGCCATGGAAATGATGGCCCTGAGCCATTCTGTGGAATCTCGGCAGGCCTCTTTAAAGCATTTAATAAGAGCTGGGTAGACAAAGAGTTTCAAAGCTGGTGGGTACAAACACCAGGACAACGACATGCAAAGCAGTTCATTGAGACCTGCTCGGCCAAGTTTACCTCGGACCTACTGAGCCACAGTGGTAAGGTCGTAAGGAGAACGTTAGGTCAACTAACAGGACATTGGAACAACAGGAGGCTGAAGAAACAGCCGTACATGTGTGGCGCCACTGCGAAGCACTATGTAGGCTTAGGCTTACTAGGCTTGGTGAGGAAAAGCCAAAACTGGCAAGATATATGGAGTGGCCAGTGTCAAGACTTTGGAGTCTAGTTAAGAAGACGGGCCTGGACTGGAGGTACTCTAAAGAACGATAGGAGAAACCACAATGAATCTGGTAAGGTTGCAGTAGTGGAGGTAATTTTTACCATTTCCGCTCAAATAATCTAATCTAATCTAACTTAATGATTGTTGAATTTTTATCAGCCTAAAAATAAAATTAAAAATGCTATTGCTGCTATGAAATTTATCTTTAGCGATGAGTCATATTTCCACGTTGGTTGCTTCGTAAACAAGCAAAATTAATTGTTGTATTTGGGGATTGTAAAATCTGGAAAGGATTGTTAAAACCGAAATGCATTCTCAAAAACTCACTGTTTAGTGTGCCTTTTCGGTCCGGAGGCGTGATTGGCCAATTATTTTTTGAGGATCATGCGTTACGGCTAATGGCGTTCGTTATCGGAACATAATAACAGATTTTTTCTAGAAACAGTTGGAAGATATAAATATCGAAAATTTCTGGTTTCAACAGGACGGTGCCACCTGCCACACAACAGCAGAAACGATACAATTACTGCGAGGCAAGTTTCCCGATCGCATTATTTCACATAACGGTGACATCAGTTGGCCGCCATGATCGTGTGATTTAACTCTCGCAGATTTTTTCCTTTGGGGGTATCTAAAGGGCAGAATATACAAGAAAAAACCGAACACCCTTGCAAAGTTGAAACACGAGATCGGACGCGAAATAGCCGGCAAAGAACCTGATTTGTACCGCAAGTAGTGGAAAATTTTACAAAACGGATTAAGTCATGTTACATGAGCCGCGGCGGTCATTTACACGATAGCATCTTTTACGCATAATTGTAATAAACTAATCTTAAACGGCAAATAAACAGTTTTTATATTTTTCAGCTTCTACATGTTTTTTAAAAATATTTTTAATGTGGAAGTACAAAATAAATCACCCTTTAGTATTCTTTTCACGTATTTTTTTATATTCAGTAGATTTCCCACATTTTCCCGGACACCCTGTAGAACATATCCACATTTTGCCCAGCAATGTTTTCTTTAATTCTAAAGAAACTTATCCTAACGCAGTTTTTATACTTATAAGGGTTTAGTATTGCGTATGTTTAAACATTACTTACCTATATATGCTTCAGCAGTTTCTTTCATTTTTGTAAGAACCATTGCGGATATCTCTTCGGGAAAAAAGCTCTTATTTTCGCCTTTGTATTTAACTTTAATTTTCGGTTTACCTTAAGTAAAAAATATTGAATTTTTAAAGGAACTTTAAAAAAAAGGTTAGTTGCAATCTGCAGTGTTGTGGGTTTTAATAAAACGATAATAATAAAATACAGGTACCACACCCTCACAAATTAGGGAAAGTTTCGATAAGTAACAATATGCTTTCTACGCAAAAGTATTAGTCCGGATCGCATGTCAGAGATGGTACTAGCTACGCGCTTACGATTGCTGATGCCTAAATGGTTTTAAAAAATTTACTTTCGGTTTAGACGGAAAAGTCAAAACAATGCCAAAAGTATAATGATGACGTCATTTTTGTCAAAACCGAAAATATAATATTTAAATCCATCTACATCGACATTGTACCTATAGACAGTTCAAAAATTTTCCCCGCATAATATACGGGGGAACGATTTTTTTAAATTAATTTTTTGCTAAAATTTTTTCCCCTTTTTGGTTAAAAGCTAAAAATAAGGAAGTTTTCTTGAGTGGTACTGGATTTTTTGAAAAATTCTGAAATAGAAAATAATTTTTACATTTTAGGTCCTTTTTTCTAAAATTTTTTTATATTCATTTTTTTTCCTTTAAAAAAAAGGTTTCGGATATTTTGATCTTTGTCGCACTATCGAGCCACCTTGTATAAGCAGAATGTTTATAAAGTATTTTTTACAAACTTTTACGGCCAATGTTTGACTAATTTGAACATAGAAAGTTTATTTGAACTGAAAAGCTTCCTAAATCCTTTTTTTTTTTTAATTAAAAAATGTTTACATATCAGAATAAATTTTATGGAAATTTCACATCTGGTTAAATTTAAAAAGGGTTTTTTTTTTTGCCCTCGGGGTACTCAGTATTGTAATTTTATATGCTTCATCAAAAAAAAAATTTAAAATTTTCTATCACTAAAATGAAGCGCTATAAATAAAAAAAACCCCTACATTTAAAATACCCTTTTTTAATCAAATAATTTAAATGTACATGTAAGGTTAAAATTGGTATATTTTAAAATTTTAAAGAAAAAAAATAGTCTCCATCTTTATTTTTTTTGTAAGTATTAAAAAAATATATATTTTATTTAAGATTGCTTATTTTAAATTGTTACTACCAAAAAAAGCAAGACCACCCCAAACTCTTGCAGCAAGACCAAGCCCAAGACCAAGCCCTTTTTTTGGGCTTGCAAGCCCCAAAACCAAAACCAAAACCAAAACCAAGACCAATTTTTCCCGGTCTTGGTCTTGGTCTTTTTTTTCTCTTTACTACCTAAGGCTGAGAACATTTGCTCTAAGCAAATCTTCTTAGCCTTTCGAACCTGCCTCCCTCCCCCGCCCCACCCTCCGCGATTACGCGAGATGGCTACGCGGTGCGAACACACATCCTGCATCCTCGTTACACCGTCTTCTTCTTTTTCCCTGGAAGCCGTCCTGATCTGCTACCGGAGGTAGCGCAGCCTTCCATTATCTTTTATACCAATTCCCCTATTAGTCTTGTTCCTTCTACAAGTCTGTATAACCCCGAGACTGGTTGGTTGATATATTTGTGTGAGCTTATTTTTAGTTGCCCAAATAATGCCTGTCTTTTGTGCTATACACATATCAAAAAAACTTTTAGAAAAAAAACTGGAATCGACGGATATTTTTCTTGTTATTTTTAGGTCGAATAGTTAGAAAGAAATACTGTATGATCTCAAAAACCTTATATTATATTGCTTCAAACTCTTATCCCAAATCTCTTAATTTTGCGTTTTTTTTTAGCAAACCATGGCAATAACCATATAATTTTGAGTGATTTCTTACAATTTTAAATGGTCATGATCATTTTATCACTGAACTTGTATAATATGCAGGGTGTAAAAAGTATGATGCTTACGATTTTAATAGGCGATAGTAGAGCTCAAAACAAGTCAAAAGTTTCAATAACACTAAAATCTTGGACTTCCATTATCTTTATTTGTTAATTGATACACAACGTTTTAAGTGATAACTCAGTTATCACAGTTTCAGTTAACCACAACTAACCTACAGGCAACTAACGGCCTGTCTGAATAGGCATCACTTTTGTACCCCGGAAACGTTGGCGTCCCTAGGATTTTCAATTTTTTTTTATCTAAGACGTGCGACATGGGTCCCACACCAATTTTTTTGGATGTCCCTCAGAAAAAAATGGTACTTTTCAAACTATATAACATGAGATTTTTAAGACCAGTACCTCCATTTGTATTTTTTTTTGTAAATTTGATCAAATTTTATTTTTAAATTCCAAAAGAACCTCGCAATTTTCTTATGGAAAATGGGTTTTAGTCATTTATAGTAATAGTTCTTAACACGCTGATTAAAAATCTCCACGGGCACAAACCCGAAACCCCTCCCCTCCAATTTCCAAAATCACTTAGGTCACTGGGATTTTTTTATGGAAAAGGATTTTCGTCCAATTGTTTTCAAACCTTTTATAGTGATATTCCCCAACACCCCAAACAAAAGTCCCAAAGGCACAAAACCCGAAAAAACTCCCCAAATTTCCCAAAAACACCCTCAAACCTCCTGGGTATTTTTCTTAAGGAAAAAAGTGTTTAAAAAGTTTTCAAACTTTGCATAGTGATAGTTCTCAACACGCTGACCAAAAGTCTTCACGGGCACAAAACCCGAAAACCCACCCAACTTTCCCTTAAAGGTTACTGGAATGTTTTTGACTAATAGTTTGGTCAATTGCTTTGCGGATAGTGTTGTCGAATTGTAGCCACTTAAATAGTTACAGAGCTACAGCCTGACATCTCCTGTACCTGGATTACGGTGTATGTAAACCCCCTCCCCACAATACCTCCTTACCCGACTTTAGACTCCAGTCTCACCAACTACAGGGGATGTCAGACAACACTATCAAAAAAATTCCACAGAGCACTTGACCAAACTATCAGTCAAAATCATACCCAGTGACCTTTGAGGGTGATTTTGCGGCGGTTTTCGGGTTTTGTGCCCGTGGAGACCATTGATCAACGTGTTGAAACAGCTATACGCAAAGTTTTAAAATTTTTGACGAAACCCACTTTCGATAAGAAAAATCCCCAATGACCTTTAAGGGTGATTTTGGGGGTCGGTGGTTGGTGGGGTTTTCGGGTTTTGTGCCCATGGAGACCATTAATCAACTTGTTGAGAACTACCTCTACGCAAAGTTTTAAAATTTTTGGACGAAACCCATTTTCGATAAGAAAAATCCCCAATGACCTTTGAGGGTGATTTTGGGGGTCGGTGGTTGGTGGGATTTTGGGATTTTGTGCCCATGGAGACCATTGATCAACGTGTTGAAAACTACCTCTACGCAAAGTTTAAAAATTTTTGGACGAAACCCATTTTCGATAAGAAAAATCCCCAGTGACCTTTAAGGGTGATTTTGGGGGTCTGTGGTTGGTGGGATTTTCGGGTTTTGTGCCCGTGTAGACTTTTAATCAGCGTATTGGGAGCTATAACTATGCAAAGTTTAAAAACAATTGGCCGAAACCTACTTTCCATAAGAAAAATCCCTAGGTCTTTGAGGGTGATTTTGGGAGATTCGGGGGATTTTCGGGTTTTGTGTCCGTGAAAACTTTTGATTAGCGTGTTGAGAACTATAGCTACGCAAAGTTTGAAAACAATTGACCGAAACCCATTTTCCATAAGAAAATTGCGGGGTCCTTTTGCAAAATTATTTTTGTTTCTCGAAAAACCATAGCCCGTTGAAATTTTTTTCCTCGTCAATTTTCGTAAGCAAATATATTCGATAAATCGGTGCCTCCAATTTTGAGAAAAATGAAGACATTCTTGCAAATTTTGGAATTTAAAGATAAAATTTAATCAAGTTGGCTAAACTTCCGAAAATTGTTACTTTATTATCGCCTTATATTTATAAACAACAGTAAAAATACCTGTTAGTTGTGAATAATGATAATGATAAAGCACTAAGTTTCAAAATGATAACATTAATTCACGACTAACTGGTATTTTTATTGTTGTTCATAAATATGAAGCGATAATAAAGTAACATTTTTAAAAAAATATATTTTTTTTTTTTTAAATACAGGGTGGCCGGCCATATTTTGACCCATTTTAATCGAGAATAACTTTGGAACAAATAAAGGTATCAAGATCGGTTTTTGCAGATGCACTTATATTTCTTTAAAGTTTATTCTCGTACCTTCACGATTTTATTGTGACATTCCATTAGCTAAAAAACAAATGGCCGATTTTCCATTATGGACAACTATGTTATTTTAAATGGAACACCCTGTATATGTTTCTATATTTTTAAAAATTTAATCTTTCCCTTTAAAAAAATGTAACACAAGCTATGGTTATCTCAAAAAACAACGTATTTATTACCTTCGAAAAATTGACGCTGTCGACCAAAAAATTTTTTTAACAATTAAAATTTGCTTCATATTTTAAAAAAAAAAGGATCGCCAAAGGTTTAGGTTATTCACAAAAAATAGTTACAATAAGGTTACATTATTTTTTAAAAACTACTGTAATGTTGAAAATCCCTTTTCCGCCGACTTCGACGCACTTATTTAAATTCGAAAAAAACTTATTAAAACTATTGACTAAAAATTTTCAGGAATATTTTCTATTATGTTTCGGATATTAATTTTTAATTGCTCTAAATTTTGGGAAGTGGACTATAACACCTCTCTTTTCACATATCCCCACAGAAAAAAATCTGGAACAGTCAAATCTGGTGAAAGAGGTGGCAGAAATAGGGCCTCTCTTCCAATCCACCGGGTTTTCCCAAAAAAGTTGGTCAGTGAAACCTTGGTAATGTTGCATAATGTGGTGTAGCCCCATCTTGTTGAAAATAGACGAAATTCAATAGATTTTTCTTCTTGCAATTGGGGATAAAAAAAATTTCCAGCATATCAACGTAAGTCCCAAAAGGTTACAGTTGGTTCATGAAAAAAATGGCCCATAAATTTTTTGCTTTGACATCCCCACCAGACTGTGACTTTTGGCGAATCTCTAACGTGTTCGTTATATTGTCGAGGATTTTCTGTTGCCCAAAACCTGCAGTTTGCTTATTTCTTTTCCCTTGAGGTGAAATGTGGCTTCGTCTGACATTATTAGTCTATCCAAAAATGTATATTGTTCCTTACTAAATTTTGAATTCCCCTGGCAAAATTCCACCCCCCTTTTTGGAAAATCAGTTTCTTTTATTTCTTGTAACATTTGAATTTGTATGTTTTTTTAAATTTAAGTTCTTTTTTTATGATTTTTTGTACTGTAGTTTTAGGAAATATGGACTGAACTTGAGATTTTTTTTGTTGACAATGTTGGATCTTCCCCAGTTTCTCCAAATTTGTAACGTTTTATTTAGCAAATTCTCATTGTTTACTAATTTCTTTTTACGGGCTAAAGATCCTTACTCCCGAATTTTCTGTACCAATTTTAATTGAATTTTTTTTGGGTGGAGCTTTATTAAACATGTTTCTAAATCTTCGCTGGGTTTCTTTTACTGATTTGGTTTCGGCAAACATAATAACACATTTTCCTTTTTCGCTTGAGAACATTTTTTCGCTTCCTAATTAAAATAACTTGTCAAAAATGACCAACAATGGCTGACAATGGGCTTGTTGTGTTATGGAAACGAATAACTTTGTTTCCACAGGCGACTTTTCAAAAATCCTTTTAAAATAATATTTATTCGACATACAGTCAATTCTTTTTAGGTCAATAAATGCGTTATTTTAAGATAACCATAGCTTGTGTTACATTTTTTTAAAGGGAAAAAATTAAATTTTAAAAAAATTGAAACATATACAGGGTGTTCCATTTAAAAAAACAAAGTTGTCCTAATCGGAAAATCGGATTTTGTTTTTGAGCTAATGGAATGTCACATAAAAATGGTAAAGATCGAGAATAAACTTTTTAAAAAAATATAAGTATATTTGCGAAAACCGCATCTTGATATCTTTATTTGTTCAAAAATTATTCGCGATCAAAATGGGGCAAAATATGGACGGCCCCCTGTATTTTTGACGCCAAGCCCAATTGGGGGCAACCTACCCTGAGACGTATTACTGTAAAAACCTTTTCGTTTAAAATTATTTATCATTTTTTTTAAAGGCCAACTTTTAACCCTGTTGAACGGTGGGGCATCGAATTTTCTCCAATAAGTCTTTTAAACCATACCTGTGTTTGTTGGATTTATAGCAACCTGCCCTTCATTGATAAGACGTTAGTATCAAAATTATACATAAAAGGTAAACTTTTGGAAATAAGGATAGTAAACTGTAAAGTCCGAACATTTTTTTGGGTTCAAAAAAAGGTTTAAAAGCCCATAAACCCCCGTGTCTCGCCTTTTTCAATTAAAACAAAATAATATTTTTCTTATTTGGTTTTATTTTTTAAACTTTATTATAAAATTTAAAAATTTTTTTTTAAAATTTTTTTTCAATCCCCAACCCGTTTTAGGATGACGGGGCCCGAGCGTTTGTCCATTTGCAAGGTTGACCGTGAATCTAATAATAATATTTATAAATTATTAAATAATTAAAATATTATTAAAAAAAATAATTTTATTTTTTATTTTAAAAATTATATTTAATACTTTTCTATATTAATATATTTATTAATAATATTATATTTTTAATTAAAATTATTATACAGGGTGTTACTTAATGGTATGTCATAATTTGAAGGAGGCATTCTGGATCGATTTTAAGTCGAAAAGTTCATATAAACGATGGGCCCTAAATGCTTAGTTATTAAGATACAGGGTGTTAAAGTTTTATTTATTTTCACTTTTTAATACATTTTCAAAGACGGTTTGAGATATTGAACTGAATTTTGGCACAGGATATTATGGCATAAAAACACACTTTTCAGATGTTCATTTAATTTTTTTTTGCAACCAGTGGCGTAGCTATGACGAATTTTCAAAACAATTTTACAAAAAAATACTACGCCATTGACTTGGGAAAAAAATTATGGTTTTATAATAATTATTAATCAATTATAAACAAAAAATCCCTCTTTCATTTTTGCCGTAAAACTTACCGTTTGGGAGAAATCGTTAATTAAAAAAATGTCTTATGTACCCAAATTGCATCTTGAAAAATTGTTATTGAAATAAATCAGTTAGCTTTGCTCGTTGCCAGCGATTGTTGTTTTGTTGTTGTAAACATTATGACACTGACGTTAATTATCATTCTTGACAGTTTGTATTTATTTCTCCTTCGATCTTAAAACGTGCATTTTGCTAGTTAAAAAAAATGGTAAATTATTCTAATTTGGAAATGACACAAATGCATTTCCTTTATGGTCTAGCTAATGGTAATGCTGTGGAGGCGCGGCGTTTGTATCAAGAAAGGTATCCTAATCGCGCTCTCCCAGATAGACGAACATTTATAAACATTCATCGTCGTCTGACTGAATCTGGCAGTTTTAAAGCTAATATTTCCGGGGGAAGGCCCCGTACAGTTAGAACACCGGCAGTGGAGGAGGCTGTCCTGCATGCAGTCGAAGAGGATCCAACCACAAGTACGCGAAAAATAGGTATGGCATTAAACATCTGCTACAAGACGGTATGGGAGATTTTAAGAGATTCTTTGTTATATCCTTTTCACATACAAAGGGTTCAGGCATTAGCTTCTAGAGATTATGAACCACGTACGCAATTTTGTAGATGGTATCTCCAAAAAGTAACAGAAAATCCTCATTTTGATGCCAAAATATTGTTTACGGACGAAGCAAATTTTTCAAGAAATGCAATAACCAATTTCCATAACAATCATTACTGGGCCCAGGAAAACCCTCATGCGATTACAGAGACACATTTTCAGGAACAATTCTCACTGAACGTTTGGATCGGTATCGATCCGACCATTTATGGACCATTTTTTTACCAGGACGCCTTAACGGACAGGATTATTGTAATTTTCTCCAAAATGATTTGCCTTTGCTTCTTGAAAATGTTCCTCTTCAGTTACGGCAACAACTTGGTTTATGCATGATGGCGCTCCCGCCCACTTTAGCATATTGGCTCGTGAGCATTTAAATAGAGCCTACCAAAATCATTGGATAGGCCGTGGAGGACCACAATTTTGGCCACCTAGATCGCCTGACCTGAACAGCCTAGATTTTTATTTGTGGGGACACCTAAAAACATTAGTTTATCATACACCAATTGTGACATTAGAAGAACTCAGAAATAGAATTATTGACGGATGTGAAACTATCCGAAACACGCATGGAATTTTTGAAAGGGTTCGTAATTCAATGAGAAGAAGAGCAGAAGCCTGCATAGAGGCGAGAGGTGGTCATTTCCAACATTTTTTGTAAATTATGTATGTATTGTATTTAATTGTCATTGCTTTTTTGTTCACTAGTTTGTAAGAAAATAGCTTAAAAATAAATATTTAAAAAAAATGTATTTAAAATTGAAAATAAAAGTTTAACACAATCAAGAATGATAATTAACGTCAGTGTCATAATGTTTACAACAACAAAAAAAAATTGCTGGCAACGAGCAAAGCTAACTTGATTTATTTAAAATAATTTTTCAAGATGCAATTTGGGTACATAAGACTTTTTTTTAAATAACGATTTTTTCCAAACGGTAAGTTTTACGGAAAAAATGAAAAAAGGTTTTTTTGTTAATAATTGATTGATAATTATTAAAAACCAAAATTTTTTTCCCAAGTCAATGGCGTAGTATTTTTTTTGTAAAATTGTTTTGAAAATTCGTCATAGTTTACGCCCTGGTTGAAAAAAAATTAAATGAACATCGAAAAGTGTGTTTTTATGCCATAATATCCTGTGCCAAAATTCAGTTCAATATCTCAAACCGCCCTTTGGGAAATGTATTAAAAAGTGAAAATAAAATAAAACTTAACACCCTGTATCTTAATAACTAACATTTTAGGGCCCACGTTTATATGAACTTTTGGGACTTAAAATCGATCCAGGAATGCCCTTCAAATTATGACATACATTAAGTAACACCCTGTATAATTTTATTGTATATCCTAATTTTAGAAATAATTTATTTAAAGTAGATTTTAAGAAGAAGTAAAACTGGTAAATATATTGTAATTTTATCTTTATCTAAGAAGCTTACAATTTGAACTGAAATAAAGTGAAAACATAAATTTTTAATTATTTAAAGATCAAAAAGTATTAATTTTCTTCTTCTTCATCGTTGTCATCTTCGTGCATTCGAAAATCCCTTTTTTATTGTTATCATCTTTGTTGTCCTGATTCGCTGTGTCCGGGCTGCGAGAATTTCCAAGTCAAATGCACTATCTTCCTCAAAATGGTTTGTAAGGAAACACCATTGAGGCAAGCTTGTTCATGACACTAGCCAAAAAGCTAAAGTGCATTGCACCCAATTTTCTGAACCCACAGCATACACCCAAGGAAGTTTAAAGGTAAAGGAAGCCCAATGCTATCCCATCTGATCAAAAAATGTCCAGCCCAGTATGAAAATAACTGTCAGAGTTGGCCCGCCGATTTTGCGCAATAACGAAATTTCAGAGATAATGTGTTGCTTACTTACACACTGATAAATCAGTGTGTAGTTAGGCAACACATTATACTTTTATGGGAGCCTATTAGTTTCGATTGTTTTGTTTGTGTGATTATATTTTGTGGTTGCAGAAGTTTTTTGATTGATAAAAACCTTCTTATTTTAGTGATTAGTTTTTAAATTAAATTGTGACTATAATTTTGTGTTTATTGTTTGTTACTTAAAATATCGTAACAAAATGACAGAGGTTGTATGGTTTTGTCTTGCAAATCTAAGGGAAACATACCCGGCATTTTTACTTTAAGTTAGTATGTCTTTTTATTTAAATTAGGTGCTTCTTATGAGACGTAACGTTAGGTAACCGAAAAATAAAAATATATCAATTATGAATAATAGAAAAGAAAATTTCATAAGAAATAGCAGTAAAAAAAAAGAAGCAATCTTAAATATCTTATATGATTTCCACAATTTTGTGTTTTCTGTGGATTATTAAAAAGAAATAAGGTTTACATTTAGGTACTTTTATTTCATTTAATAATTTAGTACATTTTTTTTAAGGATCAAAATGATTAATTACTGGACAGACCAGGCAAATTTTAATATATCAGGTCCTCTAATTAAATAAAAGAAAGTACAATTTATGTTAAAGTTTCTTTTTGTTTTTCTGTATTTTTTAAAAAGAAATTAGATTTTTTGGGTTTTTTAAACTTACATTATCAACTTTTAAGTTCGACAACTGTAGACAATAATATTTAACGGTTACTGTTACAATGGATACCTAGGTCCAAAGGTTACTAAACATTAACCACTGTTATTCTGTCTCATGAATGTTTTTTTTTAAAAATTTTGCCTAAAAAGCAGTTATAAAAATTTTCACTTTTTTAAAGTACAACACAATCTTAGGATTAGATTAAACTATTTACACTATCTTGCCCTTCTTTTATCACAAAATTGGTATAAGTACATAAACTATCATACAATGTTTAAATTTATTTTTAAAAAAATCGTGTTTTTATTTATTTACAAAGATTTTGGAAAATAAAAACTCCCAAAATATCACCTTTAAATGAAGGCTGTAAAGTGGCGCCATCTATTCTTTCCATATTATATCAGATGAATAAAATCCAATATTACACAATAATTTTAAATATTCTATGGTAGTATCGTTTAATAACCAACAATTTTTAAAAAAAAAAAAAACAGTGGATGCTTAATTTGACATTTGATGATGTCAACTTTATAGATAGTAACAAAGAATTATGGAAGTCTGGCTCTGACCTACATTCATTGCAAGAAACTCCGCGGGGCCAAACCCCGATTCCCGCTGCCCTGACGCCTGGACAATTTTATTCTACAGTATTGGGCCCATACACCTTTAAACTTCCTTGCATTCACCCATCCATCACAATCACAAAAAATAGTGTATTAGGAATTTTTCATGAGGGGTTTTTTTTTTTTAAAAAAAACCCCATTCCTTTTTTGGGGTTTTTTTAAATCATGCTTTAATTTTTAAAACTTGTAATTAAACGAGTTATATGTGATAAACTGCTGCACTTGTCGGTGGAAGATTGAACAATTCCGGTTTAAAAAAACTTTGTAGACTTTATGAACTGAGTATATCGAAGATGATTACATTAAACGACGACGTAAAAGGGTATAAAAGTTGCATACGTGTTGCGTTGTTATACTGGCCAACTCCCCCATAGAAGAGCGACAATCCCCACAGTTCGTCGGTGGGCAAGAAGGGGAGCCTTTCTGTGGGGTTGGGATCATTAATAAGACGAACGGCTTTTTTTGAATGGGGTCCAGAATGCTAAGTGTTGTGGGTCCCCTTTCCCCCCACATGAGAACAATATTCAAAGAGGGTCTAATTTGGGATACATACAGAGTGTACAGATTGAAAAAAAAAGAAATAGAAAGGTACAGTGCAATTTCATATACTAATATATTTAGTCGTTTTATTTCAATTAAAATCTCCAAAAATAAATAAATAAAAAATTAGGAATACGATAAGTATTTTATCCAATGAGTCAATTACAAAAGTAGGAAAGTAATATTAAATGAATATATTAGATATATGCAACAGTTAGAAATGTAATGTAATTACAAAAATGACAAAATTTTTTTTTTGTTAACAATATTTCAATGACTAAATAACTTTATACAAATATTACTCACTGAAATTGACGATTGACCTTTTTACAGTGGTATGGCTGAACGCTCCATCTTTTTTAAAAACGGTTGGGGTATATAAAAATTAAAAAAAAAATTTGAAATTTATGCTCTAAATTTTTTTAATAATAAATGTTAACATTGCTGACTTTAAAAAACCAAATAATCGAAAAAAATATTTTTGTGCCTTTTAAACCCTTTAATCTTAGGCGCAGACACGGGTTTTTGGGGGGGTTTTGAGACCAGAACACCAAAAAAAAAATGTATGAGTTTCAGCATATTTCGAATTTGGGCCCCTTTTTGCTTAAGTGACTGGATTTTTTTTTTTGGGGGGTTTCCAGCAATAAGATTATTAAGAAAATTTTAAAAAAATGGGGGCGGAGAGGTGTTTTACATTTTTTTTTCCCAACCAAAAAAAAAAGGGGGTTCCTTTGTCCCAAATTTTTGGGGGCCCCCCAAAAATTTCCCCAAAACCCATTAAAAATTTTTTATAATTTTTTTTTTGGTTTGAAAATTTTAAAAAAGTTTTTTTCGGAACCGTGTTTGAAATAGGGTTAAAAATTTGACTTTTTATTGAAAAAATTTTTTCAAAATTTTCCCCCTTAAATATTTAAAAAACTGGAAAAAACCCTTTTATGGGCATTTTTTTTTTTTTTTTTTTTTTTTTTTAAAAATTAATAAATTTTAAAAAATTTTTTATTTTAAAATTTAAATTTTAAAAAAAAAAATATTTAAAATTTTAAAAAAAAATTTTTTAAAAAAAAAAAAAAAAAAAAAAAAATTTTTTCCCCTTTTTTTTAAAAAAATTAAAAAATTTTCTAAAAGGGCATTTTTTTTTATTTTTTTGTATTTTTTTTTTAATGCTAATTTTTTAGTTTTTTTTATTTTAAAGGTTTTTGGCCCCTTTTGTTGTTTCAAAAAAAATAAAAAAAAAAAAAGGTTCGACCACCAAAAAAAAAAGTTAAAATTTTAAAAAAAAAGTGCAAAAAAGTAATTTTTTTTTTTAAAAGATTTTAAAAAACTTATTTTTATTTAATTACCTGTAAAAGCCACATAACTAGGGGTTGTGCGATTTCCCTCATCATTTGCAATAATTTCCACAACGCCGTTTTTAAACACGCCAACAACCGAGTATGTGGTTCCTAGGTCAATTCCAACGGGTAAATTTGTTGGAACATAAGATGCCATACTATTAAAATGAAAATTAGTAAATAACTGATGTGAAGAAACTGAAAATTTTGATGAACATGACGAAACGAAAAAGTGACAAGTGTAAAAGGTTAAAGTAATATTTTGACTTTGAAAGTTATCATAATGACGTGTAAAGGTTAGTCTATAGACGGAAAAAACAGGACCCGGTTGCGTATTGGCATTTTCTCCTATGCACGACGCAACTTTAGAAAAATGTAGGTCAAATTACGAAAGACAATGTCTTACGATTTGTTTATTAAAGGATTGACAATTTCTCCTGCGGTGTAATGTGAAAAAAAGGGCGTCTGAACGCAGTAGATTTTGTTGGGGTAGGGGGGAATATCTCTTGTTTTTTTGAGCCATCGTGTCGAGTTGTTTGTATTAGTTTGCAGTTTGAAACACCATTGAAACTTTGCTTCTGATTAGTTCCGGTTAGTAAAATTTTGCAAAATATCTGATTTTCCGAAATTATTTGCATAAGAAAATTGTTAAATGAAAAAAATTAGCTGGCAATGCTTTTAGAAAAAAAAAGCCCAAAAAAATTTCTGGCTGAAAAAAAAGGTAAGTTTACTCTATCCGTGTCGTTCATTGTTACTTCAGAAGCTACTGTATTGTATATTTTTGATTAAATATTATTTTGCTTTTAACTTTGTTTCATTCGCGCAATTGTCTTACCAAATACCATTCATACTTAGATTTTAAGCCAGATATTTTTTGGTTGGTTTTGAAACTTTAAAAATTTAACTCGCTTCTCAAAATGATTATGCCTGCCAAATATGACCATTTATGGTATTAGCCATAATAAATTTCACTAATTGACTAGTTTTTTTTAAATTTAAAATTTTTATTTCTATATATTCAATATTTCCGTATATCCTTATATTTCCAAAGTTTCCCAATATATTTCCGGGAAATATTTCCAAATAGTTTTCCGAAAAATTTTTTTTCACTAGATTACTACTTATAACGCACCTCAAATACTGGTAAAATAATTAAATTAAAAAAGTCATATAACTAAAAATTTTAGATAATAGTTATTTACATAACAAGGGAGGAAAGTGTCCTTTTCCTTCCGCTGATAATTTGATGCAGACGCCAAGCGGAGGGCATTAAAATCCAAGGGAGAATATGCACTTTACTCTGATAAATGTATATAGTTTTTCTTTACTCTTTTCATTCAAATTTTTAAAAATTATCTTTAAAGGTTTTTTTTTAAATTGTGGTTTTGATTGGTTTGGATAAATTAATTGGCATGCTCGGCTCAAACAGGAAGGTAAAAAAAATTTTAAATCCCTAGGAGGTAAAGTGCTACTTTTTACCCTAATTTATGGTTGAAAATGGATTTTTGTGAAAAAAAAAATTTTATGCAAGAAGGTATTTGGTATATTTTTTTTGCATATTTCCATAGCAAAAACCCTTTTTTAAAATATCCCCAAGCGGATTTTTTCGAAATTTAAATTGTGACGCGCCAATAATGTTAAGAACGAACCCATCATCTGTAGTAAGTTCATAAAATTTATGCCATATTTATGGCTGTTATTCGATATCTATTGTCGAAATACAAATGCCTTCCAGCCAATCATGGCTTTCAATCGATAAGTTTTTTCCAGGACTAAAGATTTGTTTTATATTCTGTAGTATTTTTTCTAAAATAGGCCGAATTTTGAACAATTTGTCATTCTCATCGATCGTGGCGTGATCTACAAATCTAAAGTTGTTTAGAATTATTTGAAACCGATTCCTGGACATCGTTTTTCTAAATATAGGATTAAAGTACAAAGGATGACGACTCCATTGCTTGGCTAAAAGAGGAAATTTAACAGTACCAGATAGGCAACACAAGCCGATGCATTTTCGCATTTCGTCGATGGAAATATCTTTCCACTTTTTGTCTCTCCTTGACCTTGTCTTTTTGGAAGCAAATACTGTATTTGCTCGTTTATTAGTTTCATTCGTAATTTGTTCGAAAATATCCTTGTCAAAAAAAGCATAAAGTAATCTATTGGACTTGGATTAGGCGGAATGACACTAACATTAATTTCTTTACGCCAGTAAAGGAAACACCATTGGTTCTTCTTCTATGTCCGTCCATTCTTCTTCATCACTTGGGTCTGCTTCTGTACTGGTCGGAACTTCAGGTAAAATGATAACTGATGTATCGTCATCACTTGGGCCATTAGATTCTGCATCTTCTGTAGAGTCAGAGTTGGAACTACTTGTTTCCCTATCAGGGTTAAAGGAACCGTCTATATCGTCATCGCTTGAGAAATCGAAATCACTTTTCTCTGAGTCGATCAAACATGCTTCTAATTCAGCCTGGGTCAGCGGTCTTTTGCTGTCAATGTTGGTTTTCGGAGACCACTGCAACCAGATAAAAACAAAACTGAAATTTGGGAAATAATAATAAAGTGTCTAACTTGATTGTAAAACTCTAAGGCCGTACTCAATGGGGCTTAGCAATTTTTAGCCCTTGTAAGCGATGATCCTTTACTTTTTCTTCACAAACAAGGAAAAAAGAAAGGTTTAACACGTACGTCTTAGCTTACTCTCAAGCGCCAATCAACGCGAAGCCGCGTTGAACAAGGCCAATATTTAGCAACTATATAATAAAATAACAAGTACAAGTAACAAACGTGCAAATAAAGGTAATTTAGTTTGCAGAAACAGCTAATTACCTACTAACAATAATAGCGGCCTTACCTTGGAGTTGCATCATTATCATTAATAGACATCTTGAAAACACCACAATAAACTTCCAAAAGTTTATAATCCAAACACCATAACACCAAAACCAAATGTACACACGTGCTTTGATGTAACGCTGCACATTACCTAACGATACGCGCCATTATATCGAGCAAAATTATTCGCCACTGGTACTGCATGTTGCTACATCGTGCCCGATATTACGACTAAAATCGTACAACTGTTGTTATATTCTTTAACTATATCCCGCACTAGATAGAACCAACCCATTCCCGTAGCCCGAAAATAAATGAATATTTGTTAACTGGACGCGGGCTATATGTAAAGAACTGGTATGTCCAGTATACTGGACGGTGGCACTGGAAGGACTGGAATCCTGCACACCAGAACACGCCATTTTTCTGCAGTTTGTTGCATTTTTTTTACATTATAAATGTTTTATACTCTAAAAATATCAATAAATAAATAGTAACTAATATATGGATGGTAAAAATATTTATTGTTTTTTAATAGCGTCCAAAAAAACTACCAAAATACCAGAATACTCTTTTTAAAAACAAAAAATGGCAAATCCTCGCAATTTTTTCGTCCTGCATCGACTTGCATAAAAATTTGGAATTGGGCCCATCTTACCCTCAACTTCAAATTCTAAAGTTATAAAATAACATTTTAAACCTTAAGTTGGGTACAATTTGGTTTGAATTAGTTAAATAATGATTGTTTTATGTTTTGAAATACAATTTTAAAATATTTCAACCCTTAAAAATCAACCTTTAGCTTAAAGCTTAAAGTAAAAAAACAAAATATTTGCCCTAAAAAATGATAAATTTTTTTCATAATGATTTAATATAAGAATGATGTTGCTTAAAATATGTACAAATTTTCTTTTCAACCTTCATAAATCAACCCTTTATTACTTAATTAAAAAAAGATTTACCCCGAAAAAATTTAAAGGCCAACAGAGTTAAATTAAAAATGTTACTGCCTAAAATATTACCAATTTCATTATTTAGCAAATGTTCAACCTAAAAACCATCCCTTACAACATTGCAATTCTTATAATTTTCTCTCGGATAAAAAAGATTTTGATCCTTGGGCTTTTTCCTTCTTAAAAGTTTCGAAACCAGCGAGGACGAAAAATTTCGAGCCAAAATGCTTCATTTTTACCATAAGGGATGCGCAAAGTCCGGAATGAAATTAATATCTTTTAACCAGTAATTAGGAAAAACTGAAACACGTCAATTGATTTTAAATTGTACGCATTTTTTGGCAATAAAATGAAATTTTTTTCAACCCCTTGGTGCAACCCTCCCCAACTTTTTTTTCAAATGCAAACCTAAATCTGACCATACCCTTTCTTTTTTTTAAACTTATGTGGTTACAGGAAAGAGAAAAACCTTTTAAAAACAAAAAATTAGAAATACCTACTTAGTGCTATCTACGGGTGAATTAACGTTGCAAATAAACAAATAAAGTGGCATTCAGCATTGATGATGTAACTGCTCAACAATTGCTAAGGATCATCAGTACCTAGTTTCTAAATGTTTACAAATTTTAAGAACAGACCAACCTGGGCAGGCAGCACAACAAATTTTATTGATTATGGTAAAACTGATAACGTAATCTAGCATCAACATTTTTGGAATTTATTTTTTCAGAAAAAAATTACACATAAAATTAGTTATAATCCCAAGCAATTGTTGACAGTGTACTTCAAAAAGAAAAAGGTTGTTAAATTTTTTGTACCAAATTTAATGCCCTGATAAGAAAATTTTTTTTGACTCAGTTTTAAAATTGTGGCATTTCTGGGTAAAATTGAAATCTGTTTAGTTTATTAATTGTGTAACCTTTAAAGTGTTCTTTTTAATTTGCCAAAAAAAATGGTATTGTCAGAGAGGCAGCGTATCAAGTCTTGATATTGTTGGGATGTGGGGATGAATGCGGAGTCAAAGTGAAGTGTGTACTTTATTTAATGCAAAATATCCGGAAAATCACATTTCCCAGGCTACCGTGAGTAAGATCTTACACAAATTTAAAGAACATGGCACAGTGAAGGACTTGCCCAGAAGTGCCGGCCACATGTTTTAGACGAAGATCAAAATTTGGACATTTGCCGTATCTCTTGCAGGAAGATCCACATTTGTCAACGGTTTCATTAGCTCAAACAATCCTGCGTCTAGACGTACGATTGGGAGGTTTTTAAAACAGAAAAATACCACCCATATAAGGTATATCTTGTCCAAGAGCTCTTGGAAGATGACTATGACAGGCGTTTGCAATTTTGTGAGGAAATAATGAGGCGATGTGACGAGAATAATGGTTTCCACTGAACATACTCTTTTCGGACGAAGCTACTTTTTATTTAAATGGAGTACTTAAAGGCACAATTATCGATTCTGAGTCAGGAAACCCACACTGGATATGAAGCTCATACGCAGCGTCCTCAGAAAGTAAATGTATGGGCAGGGCATCATCAACAAAGAATATTAGGGCCATACTTTTTGAGGGAAACCTTACAGCTGCACGCTACTTAGACTTTTGCGCTTTGAATTAGTGCCTGCTAGCTGTATGTTTCCCAATGAAGCAGATCCAGATATCCCCACTGAAACACTTTGGTTCCAACAGGATGCGCTCCCCACATTTTGGTATTAACGTCAGAGAATATTTCGATGAAATATTTGCAGGACACTGGATTGGACGACGTGGTACAATTGAATGCGCCACGATCCCCAGACTTAACGCCATTAGATTATTTTTTGGGATATCTGAAAGAAAAGGTTTATCAAAATAGGCCGGCTAATATTGAAAAATCTAAAAAACAGAATTAGAGTGGAATCACATAACTACCTTGAGGCCATTCGGAATTCGTAGACGGGTTTTACCATCGCCTAGAAGCCCTGCCAAGTAGAGGTGGAGGCATTTTCAGCATCTGTTACGTTAATTCACCCGTAGATAGCCCTAAGTAGGTATTTCTAACTTTTTTTTTTAAAAAGTTTTTTCTCATTTCCTGGTCACCACATAAGTTAAAAAAAGGAAAGGGTATGGTCAGATTCCATTTTTACGAGCTTTTCAATGAGCCCATACACGACATAGGTTTGCATTTGAAAAAAGTTGGGGAGGTTGCAGCTAAGGGTTGAAAAAATATTTCATTTTATTGCCAAAAAATGCGTACAATTTAAAATCAATTGACGTGTTTCAGCGTTTTTCCTAAGTTACTGGTTAAAAAAATATTAATTTTATTCGGACTTTGCATCCCGATAATTTTATTCAACAAAATAAACAGCATTTTATCTCGTACAATAGAGACCTTTTTTATAGGAAGATTTTAGCCAAACAGGTCGGCTTTAATTTCGCTCTGGATCCCTAAAGGGAGATAAATTCGTGTACGGTACGAGTCCCTGGGGAGCCAACTGCCCCATAAACTTTACCAAAATCGCATCAAAAACCCACAATAACCGTTTTGGCCTTTATGGCTTTTTAGCAAAAACACCGTTTCGTGTATTTAGCTGTTTCGCAATGGTGACTTATAAATACAGTTATATTAAGTATGTAGATTTTAAGGTAGTTACTTGTAAAATCAAATGAAATTGAAATATAGGGTTTATATAAGTGTCTTTTATCTAATTAAAAAAAAAATTTTTTTGTCGTATGTGAAGCGAGGTATTAACAATCAAATTGTGCATAATAACATTGTCGATATCTGTCAAGTATGAAACCCATACATTCATTTCAGAATATCTTTAAAACGATTTCTACGATATTTTTTAAAAACTTATGCAATATAAATCAAAGATTAGAAAATTTAAAAACAATCCAAATTTTTTGACCGTTTTGATATAAAGATATTGATTTTTGAAAGTTTACTGTGTCTGGTTGTTATTAAAAAATAGTGTACACTATTTTATTCTTTTTTACGCAATCGCCTTTATAAAAGGCATATTTTAGGACTAGGTGAGTCCAAAAAGTGTAATATAGTGTAATTTTGGGCCCCCCAATCCAAGATAAATAAGTTTAAGGTCAACTAGGCATTGAGACCTATATTCCCCACACAAAAAAGAACCCCATAACTTCAAATCACAAACCGTGGTTTTGTATATTCTGTGACAAAGCCAGACTTTTAAAAATTCAAGCCCACAAAAAGTTTCTTCAAACCCCAGTCCCGAAAACTGACAGGCTAGCATCGAAGCAAGAAATCAGTATAATCAGACCATCTCGGAATCAAAAGACCATTTTAACAATCGGATAAAAGATAAAGTTCTCTCTTGCTCAAATGGCAGTAAAACTTTCTGGTCCTTTGCCAAAAATATTAGTCAAAACTTTTGCACTAATGTTTTTCCACCCCTTATCTCTGAAGATGGAATTGTCTTTATCTCCAATGAAAAAGCCGAATTATTTGCCAAACAATTTGCTGCCAATTCTACGCTTGATCCTCCTATTAATCTTCCTCTTTGAACAGTTGTCCCTGTTTCCCATAAAATGTCCGATCTAATTTTTAAAGTCAAACAGATCAAGCGTATTCTTTCTTCTCTTAATACTTAAAAATAGTCTGGGCTGGAGGGCATACCAGCAATCGTTTTAAAAAAATGTGCTCCCGAGCTTGCACCCATCCTAACTCGCCTCTTTTGAATCTCTTACGACATGGGCATTTCTCCGGAGAGTTGGAAAGCTGCAGGTGTGCAACCTGTCCCCAAAAAAGGATCCAAAACTCTCCCTTCTAACGATAGACTTATATCTCTTCTTTCAGTTGTTTGCAAAGTAATGGAAAAATTCATTAATTCCCAAATCTTAAAGTATCTTAAAAAACATAAGATCTTACATGATAGAAAGTATGGATTCCGTCACAATAGATCCACAGCTGATCCTCTTTCCTTTGTCCCACACAACTGGAACAAGTCCCTTGAGTTTCTTGGAGAAACCCAGATTGTTGCTTTTGACATATCCAAAGCTTTCGATCAGGTCTGGAATAATGGGCTTCCTAACAAACTTCCTTCTTACGGTCTTCCACCTAAGCTTTGCTCTTGACTTTCCAGTTTCCTTTCTAATTGACGTATATCAGTTAGTGTAGATGGTCATTCTTCCAGCTTCTACCAAATTAATGCTGGGGTGCCCCAGGGCTCATTGCTGGCACCCATGCTGTTTCTTCTACACATTAACGATCTTCTCTCTTCCACAATCAATCCCATTCATAGTTTTGCTGACAATAGTACCCTCCACTCTAGTATTCAATTTCTTAAGCCCCCATGTTAATCTGATTTGGAAAACAAGTGCAGGTCAATGCAGATATCTCTTTCACAAGACCTTAAATTTATCTTGGTTGGGTGCCAAAATCTTGTTCAGTTTAATGCCTTAAAACACAGTCTGTTTGCTGTCGCGAAAAAGTCTGCCAATGCTCATCCCTTCATATGAGCGGCCAAGTTCTGCAGAACAAAGAGTCGTTTAATCTTGTCGTCGTTAATTTTAAGAATAACCTCAACTGGCACAAGCACATACATCCATAGCCTCGGCAGCTTCAAAAAAGCTTTGATTTCTCTTCCGAGCCAGAAAATATTTCTCTTCTTCCAATCTGTACAATATGTATGTATCTCAAAGCAGACCCTCTTTAGAATAGTGTTCCCATGTCTGGGGAATGGCGTCGCCTACAACACTTAGCATTCTGGACTCCATTCAAAGAAGAGCCGTTCGTCTTATTTATGACCCAACGCTCACAGAAAGGCTTGCTCTTCTTGCCCACCGTCGAGCTGTAGGGGATCTGTCGCTCTTCTATAGGTATTTTTACGGCTTCTGCTCAGAGGAATTGGCCAGTTTAATTCCTTATCTGGCAGCTCTCAACAGAGCAACACGTAGTGCAACTTTTATGCATCCTTTTACAGTTCAGTTAGAGAGGCCCCGAACCCGCTTTCTTTGTTCCTTTATCCCTAGAGTGTCAAGACTATGGAACCTGCTGCCCGCACAAGTTTTTCCTTTTCCTCCCAATCTCCAAATATTTAAGTCCCGTGTAAACAAACTCCCTCTCACCACACTTAAAACACCCACGGTACGTTAATACTTAGGTATCAGCCTTTGTGGACTGTCCCAAGATAAAAAAAAATAGGTCTTTTAAGGTCTTGCGAAAGAAACATCCGCATTGACCTTGGTTTACAAATCAGGCTTATTAACTCACTTGAGAAATTTAATAATAGAGTGAAGGTTACTATCGTCAGCAAAATTATGAACGGGATTGATCGTAGACATCTACAATAACTGATATACGCCAATTAAAAGAAAACTGGAAAGCCAAGAGCAAAGCTTAGATAGAAGACTGTAAGAAGAAAGTTTGTTAAGCATTATGTCAGACCTGATCGAAAGCTTTTGATATGTCAAGAGCAACGATTTGGGACTCACTAAAAAACTCAAGGGACTGGTTCCAGTGCAGTGTACTGAGACAAAGGAAAAAAGATCAGCGGTAGATCTTCTGTGACGGAATCCATACTGTCTATCATGTAAGATCTTGTGTTTTTTCAAATACGAGTACTTTAAGATTTGGAAATTAATGAATTTTTCCATTACCTTACAAACAACTAAAAGAAGAAATATATGTCTATAGTTTAAAGAGACAGTTTTGCATCCTTCTTTGGGGACGGGTTGTACACGTGCAGCTTTCTAGCTCCCTTGAAAAATGCCCGGGTCGTAAGAGATTCGAGAGAGGCAAGTTAGGATGGGTGAAAAATCGGCAGCACATTTTTTTAAGACGATTGCTGGTATGCCATTAGAGATGATTTTGGTATTAAGAGAAAAAGGATATTGATCTGTTTACCTTTTCCATTTTATGAGGAACAGGGACAACTGTTAAGAAAAAAGATTAATAAAGGATCAAGGGTAAATTGGCTGCAAATTTTTGGCAAATAGTTGGCTTTTCTTTAGAGGTGAAAATTTCATCTTTAAGATTAGGGGTCGAAAAGAATATGTGCAGAAGTTTTGACTTATATTTTTGACATAGGAACAGAAGCTTTACTGCCATTCAAGAAAAAAAAGACTTTATCTGATTATTAAAACGGTCCTTAGCTTCTGAGATTTTAATTTTTTTCTTGCTGCGTTTCTGCCTTCCGATTTTCGGGATAAGGGTTTTGGAGAAACTTTTTGGGGTCTTAAATTTTTTAAAGTCTGGCTTTGTCACATGGTGTAATTTCATGTAGTTTGCGAAATATGACAAATCTAAATTTTTATTTAAAATTTAAATACCGCCTCGTATTTCGTAGACTCATTAAAAAAATATAGAAATTACTACATAGTGGTTTTAGGTTACGATCAATTTAATGATATTATCTGCAATTTTAAAAAGTGAACACTTTCTGAAATAAGGTAGGCAACTTCGTTTCTTTAAATACAAATGGTTTAGCAGGATGGGGCACATATTATTTCAGAGAATTCCAGAGTACACTTTTAAGCGAAACATTTCCAAATAGTTTCAAGGAGAAGCATCAAGTGACCAACCCGATCCCCCGACTCGAGACTTTTTGGCTTTTTCTGTTGAGGATATTTAAAATATCGGAATTATGAAAGCAGCCGTATATTTTTTTAATGAAAATGCAGAGTTGTCATATTTCAGAAACTACTTAAAAAAATATTCTAAAATTTGGAAATTTTAGGAACAGCAATGCTTTTAATTTATTGCACTTAAAACACATTGAGCTTTCCATTTGCCTACTTAATCTCAAAAACTATACACTTGGCAACATTGCAGATTTTATTATCAAATCGGACATATTCTAAAATCAATAAAGTAATTTTTATATATTTCCGTTTTGCCGTTTGCAAAATACAAGGCAGTACTGTGATTTTTAAATGAAAATTTATAGTTGCCATATTTCAGGAATTGCATAAAGTAAAGTCCTAAAATTTGGAAATTTTAGTCAGCTAGACGCTAAATTCATTGAAATTTAAATAAACGGAGTACTCAGTTTAAGAAAACGAAGTTGCCTACCTTACCTCAAAAAGTATATATTTGGCAACATTGCACATATTCTCACCAAATCGGTCTTATCCTAAAACCACTATGTAGTAATTATCCTTAACCGCTTTTACCTTCTTTTGTGTTTCGGACCACTTAGAATATAAGTTTACCAGCCCGCATAGACTTAATTTTACAAAAACTTTACATTCTTAATTTCTTCCGGGTCCCAGCCCACTTAGAATTAAAGTTGACCAGCTCACTTAGTTTTCTAGAAAATATTTAACTTTTCCTGTACACTTAATATATATTAAACTTTTTCCACAAAGTGGCGCCCACTTCGTGCTACCTTGCCAAATTACCAATGAATATTTACTTTTAACCCCTTCGTCTAGTACCTTAACTTTCTAATGATTACCTAAGGTCACACTTAAAACTCTAAATAATATTACTTATATAAAAATCCTGGCAACTTGCCTGTTCTGCATGTCACGGAAGCCCTCTATGAGTCTCTGCTCATAACCCTAAAGGATCCTGCTGCCCTCCTGTGAACACTGCAAAAACTAAATGAGTAAAACTTTAGTCCCTTTATTTCCGTGAAACTCTTTTCTAGCCTGTCACCTGTACTCGTTAATCTCGTAAAGGGTTTTGCAATAAGAATGATATAATTTTGTAATGATGTAGTTACCAGGGTAATAAAGTTATACCAGTCACTAGTTGTCATTTTGTTCAGTAATTTCTAACAATTTATTATAGCTAAATACTCGCTCCAAGAAGGTCTGGTTATTGTTCAAAAATGGTCGTTCTTTTGTGAACACCTTTTGCGCACTTCGCGGAAACTTTAGTCTAAATAATCGCCCTTCTGTGCTTGCCATTCGTCGCATCGTTGAGAAATTTAAAAGAAATTTTACTCTTCACGATGTAAAAACTCCAGTAAGACGCCAAAATGCCAGAACTGTTGAGAATGTTGCTGCTCTAAGAGATAGTGTTGCAGAAGATGCAAATTTATCAATTCCTCGTCGTGCTCAAGAGTTAGGACTTAAAAAACAATAACTTGGAGTTTGGAACGACTTGGACGGGATCACAATTTTGCTGAAAAAATTATCTTTTTAGATGAAGCTCATTTTTGGTTAAGTGGATACGTAAATAAGCAAAATTGCCGTTTCTGGTGTAAAAACAATCCACAACAGATTCATGAGAAGCCTTTGCATCCCCTAAAGGTAACTGTATGGTGTGGTTTATGGCATGGTGGTATCGTTGGACCATTTTTTCCAAAATGAGGTTGGAGATTCCGTTACAGTGAATGGTAAACGATATCGACAGATGTTGACAAATTTTTATGGCCAAATTTGGATGCGCTTGATTTAGAAGTTATGTGGTTCCAGCAAGACGGCGCTTCATGTCACACTGCTCATGAAACTGTCGCTATACTGCAAGAAAAGTTTGGTGAAAGGATAATTTCAAGAAATGCAACTGTTGCCTGGCCACCAAGAAGCTGTGATTTGACTCCTTTGGATTACTTTTTGTGGGGTTATTTAAAATCTAAGGTTTATTCAAACAGGCCACGAACTCTTGATGCTTTGAGATTGAACATTAAACGCTGCATTCGTGAGATTACGCCCGATGTATTGCACAAAGTCTTCGAAAATTGGATTCGTCGAAGCCGAGGTGGACATTTAAAAGACGTGCTATTCAAAACATAAATGATATTGATTGAACTTCAAGATAATATAAAAAGTGTGGTTATATCTAAAATCATTTCCATTTTATTTAATTTTAAAATCATATCGTTCTTATTGGAAAACCCTTTACTACTGGTTGTCATTAAAAAAATAAACTTTAACCCACTAAGTTTATATCCCCTTATTTACACTTTTAACCCTTTACTTCTGCTTTGAAGATTTAGCTGAAATTAATAAAACTGGCTTCTTCCTCATGGAATTAACTTTTAACCTTATTTTAACGAATTCTGGGAAAATAACTCTTGTTTTCTTATTTCCGTTTAGAAAATAAAAGTCCGTTCCTAAACTTGTAAAGGAGTCTGTATATGTATGTATTATGTTTTAAAACAAACAAAAAAGAATGGCCGTAGTGTATATATACTTAAGTAAAACCATTTACTAGCAAACTGTATTAAAATTTGGGAATATAGCAGCGTATGTTTTTCAATAAATTAACATATAATTCAAAGTTATAAAGTTTGTACATAGTAAGTTTTCCCACTGTTTGGGTAGAAAATTCAGTTCTGCGAGGCTTTTAGGATTATTATGTTGTACCAGGAAAATTGTTGAATATATGCAAACATACACGAGTTTTAAAGAAAAGTAAACACCTATTTTTACAGGGTGTTTTCTACCATATTTAAAAATATTTAAAAGGGTGATTCTTCCAGTGACCTTATAAAAAAAAGTTTACATTAACATATTGTAACTCCAGAATAATAGTAAGACATCTTAAAATGTTTAATTTTGTTT
>JAHBCN010003679.1:5000-72151 GCA_019359885.1 Listronotus oregonensis | reverse complement strand
GAAAGAAGGATCGTGGTAAAGTGAGATTGTGTAAGTGTTTCTGTCTATTGTTTCTCAGTTGGCTTGGCTTTGACATACTCACAAACACCTTCAACGAAGATCAAAGAGAGAAAAGAAACCTGATTTATTAAAATAAATGTTTCTCGGGTTTTGTATAAAGCCAAAACAGTCTACCGATTTAATTCAATTTGTTGTGCTAATTTTGATCTTGGCATTTGAGTGATTAGCCATATCGATACCATCAACGGTAGTATGACATGTCTGATAATAAACAATTACTAATAATACGGAGTGTTAGTTTATTCGTGATTCTTGTTAAAAGGACTAAACTCACTCTTTCCAAGCTGCCTAAATGACTCAGCTTTTTATTCTGTGATGTTAAATATTAAAACTGTTAGTAGAGCAACAAATCCTAATGCATGACAAAGTTATTGTTAAGTAGTGACAAGAATCGCAAAAAATCATCTCAATAGGTTACAAAATGATAAACAGGCTTTAGGCGTTCATTTACGGCCTGAATTTGAAACTCCGAAGAACGCGTGCCCAGTCCAAAGCTTAAGGTATCTTGATGATGATGCTGATCTGCAACAAAAATTAACCAAAGTTGGGGAATGTTTCCAAATTCAAGAACAAAAGTCCCAGGTGCCCCAAGAAGCTTCTAGTAACTACATTTAAACTTTTTTAAAGGCATCAATGCTTATCGAAATCCCGAAAACCTTACACATTACACAGACTGTTCTCTTCTTGTAAAGAAGAGCTGTTTTTTCAATTGCAATATTACGGACCCCCTTTTGAATTTTTTGTTTTTAAAAAAATTTTATGGGCTTTTTAAAAAAAATTAAAAATCCCCTTTGAAATTTTTTTAAAATTTCCTAAAAAATTTACAACAAAAAATTTTTTTTTTTTTAAAAAAAAATTTTTTATTTATAAATTTTAAAATTTCATCCAATTTTTAAAAAAATAAAAAAATTGAAAAAGCAAAAAAAAAGGGGGCCAAATTAATAACTATATCATAGTGTAGAATTGATTTTTTAAAAATGCTAGCTATATTTAAACAAAACAGCAAAACTGCATAATTAATTGCAGCATATTTTAATATTGATTAAAATTATCTCCCAGCATATCATGCTATTTAATGAACCGATGATGCATTAAACACCCCTTGGCAAACTCGACGTTCTTGCTTGCATTAGCAAAAATAAAATTACAGATATCGCAACGCTACGTAGCTCAAAGCCCTGTTCTATCATCGGGAATTTCCAGAACTCTGAAGTGCGAGCAAAAAACGTTTTAAAAATTTTTAATCGCATAAAACTGGAATCCAGTATTGTTTAACTCTTTGTCTTGTTTCCCGTTGATAAAAAAAATTTTTTTTAAATATTTGTTAGAAATATATCATTCTTTTGAATCGTGTTTAATAAATATAATTTTTTTTTTAATACTAAATATTTTTTTAATCAAAACCCGATTTTGATACTTCCTTATTGCTTCTGCACTTTATCCTGGACACTTTTTAAGTTTGTCCTTTAAATAAATATTCTATAGTTTTGGCAATGTTGCACGATAATTTCCCTTTTTTTAAATTTGGCAGCGTTTAGTCATCCCCCAAAAATGGCCAGGTTTTTCACCCAAAAATCAGTGAATTTAAATAAAAAACTAATTGTGGGTGCTTCATTAGTGCATCCTACCGTAGAACCCCACAATTGTGATCAGTTACGACGATGGTTAAAGTGCCATGGTCGTCCTCAAGGAGGAAATAAAGCTGAATTAGTGGAGGAGAGGTAGAGGTTAGGATAATAATAATTTAGATGTTAAGTAGAACTGTATGCTATTTGTCATGGTAATAAGTAAAAGTAATTTTAAAAAAGATAAATATTCCTTAATTCTATGTTTTAGCGAGGTTCCAGTGACATTTTTCTACGACAAAATTTTTATTTTTAAAATTTTGGGGCCATTATATTTATAATTAAAAAAATATTTTCCCCCTTAATAGTTTTCTTTTTTTCAAAACTGATGAGGTCTAAAAATTCGGTTGTTGGACCCCCAAATATTCTTCAAAATAAAGTAAACAAATATATGTGTCTTTTGTTTCATTATCAATCCCCTTTTGGGAAACGACCACCCCCCTTTTTCCCCCCTGCTTGCCCCCCAAATTGCATTTAGCACTTTTTTGGGCAAAATTTTGAATTTGTTTAATTTTTATTTTTAAAATTTTTCGGGGGGGGTTTAAAAAGGCTTTTGGGAAAAAAAAAAATTTTAAAGTTCCCCAAATTTAATCCTTTTTTTTTTTTTTGGTCCTTTAATTTTTTTTTAAAAAAGGTTTTTAATTCAAATTTTTCCCTTTTTTTAAAATTAGGGTTTTAAAAAAATTTTTTGAAATTGAGGGAAAAAAAACCTTTCCCTTTTTTTTTGGCTTGCCGGAAAAACCCCCTTTTTTTTTTAAAACCCGGTTCAAAATTTTGGGAATCAATTCTTAAAAAAACTATAACTGGAAAAAAGGATTGGCGGATTTAAAGAGTGTTTCATATTCAGAAAGCTCATTTCATGGGTTTTTTTATTCCTGGGGATTTTTTAATAGGTTATAATTTTATATAACGGGGCCAACAAAAAAAAAAAGTAGCTGATTTAGAAATCCTTAAATATGGGAAATTATTAAACCCCAAAAGGGAAAAATTTTTTTGTTTTTTTGTTTTTTAAAAATGGGAAGTTAAGTTTTGTAAAAAAACTGGGAAAAGTTTCCCCGTTAATCGATTTATCTTTTAAGTCCTTTAAAAATTATTCCAAAAAAATTTTAATCTTTAAAAAATTAATGGTGAATTTCCCCAAAAACGTCTTAATTTTTTAAAAACTTTTTAAAATAGGGTATTTGGTGTTTAACCATGATATGGGGGTATAAAAAAGGTTTTCAAATTTATTATGGGTTTTCCCTAAAACTGAAAAATTATCAGAACCCTTTTTTTGCGCACCATTTTTTTATTTTAAAAATTTTCAAAAACCTTTTTAAAAAAATTTTTTTAAAAAAACTTCCCCATTTTTTTTTTTTGTTAATTTTAGCATTTCCCCTTTTTAAAAGTAAAAATTTTAACAAAAAAAAAAAAAAATTTTTTTGATACATTGTTTATCTAAAAGATACGTTTTCCCAAGATGAATTTAAAGTCTTGCCCAAAAAAATTTGTAAGTCAAAATTTTTTTCTTCTGGGAGGTAATTTTACTTTTTAAAACCCAAAGGGCCCTTCTTTTACCTAATGTTGCGGTAATTTGGATCCATAAAAAATTTTGCACTTTTTAATCACCCGTATATCATGGTGTAAAACCCCAAAAACCCTAATTTATGTTTAAAAAAATTTTTAAAATTTAAACGTTTTAAATTCCCCATTCAACCTTGTAATAACATTATATATTTCAATTAAAATATTTGTATCAATATTTTATTATGTATGGACAATAATTTAAATTGAACTGTTTTTAAAAAATTAATTACTATTTCTTGTTTCATTGCCAATTTTTTATAAACATACGCACTGCTTTTACATTTGTAAATAAAGTGCCCAAAAAGCACGGCGAAAATAAGGGCATGCACACAAAAAAATTTCAATCATTACAAGGACTATTACTAATCTCGAATTGGAACGGCATAGTCGCGTCCAATGAGCTAACATCATAGATAGAGAAAGCATTTCATTTATAAACCCAATCGAGAGCTGCGGCCAACATGTTCTTGTTTATTATTGGCGATAGAATGGTACAAGCATAGTTTGTACTTACTTGTAAAATGATAATCCAGGAATCATATCCGTCACTTTACACACTTGGCACTGCCTTACCATTTAAATTTATTAAAAGTATCTTACACAAAACTGAAATTTATACAATTGTCACAAAAATTACCCAAACAACAAAAAACATTTAAACTAAAACGCCATATTGAATGTGTCATCTGTCGGTCGAAGCCATGGATTCTAAAGAGGTAAAGGATCACCCACTCTGTGTTACAAAAATGTCCCTCCAGTTCCAGATGGCGTTGTGTTCCAGAGGGCCGTTTTAAAACTTTACTTTATATATTGCGGTTAAGGTCATTGGTTCTCATTGGTTCCCTAAGCTATACCAGCGCCTCCTAGTGAGGGTCACTTTTTGAACAAAACAGTCATAAAACAGGGTGATCCTCTACTTCTCTAGAATCCATGAGCAAAGCTGAAGGTGGCGGAAGTATGCTTCTACGAAAAATCCGCTGTTGTCACGTTGTCGCGCCTTTATTAGTAGCTGTCCAAAAAGAAAATAGTATTTTGACATCATTACTTTTCTGTGTCATACTTTATAGTAATAAATATAACAAATATTATTTACAGTTTAAAATACAATAGTGGAGCCTATTTTGATGTCATTTGAGGAATAAATTAAGTAAAATTCAACTATAATATACTATTAAGTAAATGATACAGAAAGATACTTGGCAGCCACGCTTTACGACAAAATAGTATCTGTAGTAACCATTTTCCCGGGTTTTGGTGGATTTTATTGTTTCAAGTACAGAGGTTCATTCATTGCTAGGCAGAACCTTAGAATGTGCGTTTATGATGTCACGCTTATGCCAAATCGATGCTCTCTCCAGTTAAACTAACAGCTCATTGGTAGCGTCTTCGAGCATACGCCTATCAAGGCAGAGGATATTTTATTAAAATAGTTTAATCATTGCTACCTTTAGGCACATACCTCTCAAAGACAGCCTTGCGAACAAGCGAAGAAAAGAAAGACGACTGGATGTACAAATTTAAGCATATACCTATTAGAGGAAGCCTTGCCACTTGGCAACAGAACATAAAAAGACTAAATATTTTCTATATTGTTACGGACTTTAAAAATATCTGTTTGGTTAATAGAAATTTAATAAGTTAAAATCATTTTATTAAGGTTAATAATTTATTTGAAATAAATTACCCTACTTTTTCCCTTTTCTTTGACGGAAAGTGCGGGTTATCCTGACGGCGCTGGAGACATCCATTTTACACTTTTCTAACATCCTGTAGTAAAAGAATTTTTCCAGCTAATTCTAGACTTTTCCACACTTTTCCATTCTTTTCCCCATTACTATAAAAAGCGCGAAGGAAGTCCGCACGGGCCAGTTAAGTTTTGCCTTTCGAAGAGAGTAGAAGTTGACAAACAGTTAAAGGTTAAACAGTTGTCATAATTACGTTACGTTTAATTGTTACCATAGAAACGTTTGTGAACCTGATTTCCAATAAAAAGGTGTAAAACCAGGAACCGTGTTTTTCTACGGGGTGTTACGGAATAATATTGTTGTGGCGGATTTATGTTTTGGAAAGTTATTGTTGGGATACTTGCCAGAAAAGTTTGTACAATGGGACCCCTTCGGTCTTGGTACCGAGGTATAATGACTGAGTATGCTCAGCCCTATTGACTTCTATGAACTAGCAAACGCCTGAAACGAAAAAAGAAGAAAAAAAACACAGAATCTATGCACTTATCTACGTTTCCATGGCAAGTCTCCCACTGCCATCAGGATAATCTTAAATATGAGTAAAATTGAAATAAAAATTGTTAAAACTTTTAATATAGAATTTTTAAGAGCTTTCAGTTATTGGCGTTTTGTTATTTTTGAGTTTTTTGTTTTTTTTTCAGGTGTTCTGCTAGTTCGTAGGGGTCAATAGGGTTTAGCACCCTCAGTCACCTAATCCCAGGACCCCTCAAATAATATAGACTAACTAAACCGGTTTTTTTAAAATAGTTTCTTTGAAACTCTAACTTTCCCATTACTCCCTATAAATGGTGTATAATTACTCTAATCATTTTGCGCAGCAACCGTAAAAAAGCCTGATCACGTCGTAAGTACAGTTCTCTAACTTTTAAACTTCTCGTTCTTGCAGAGGAACTTAATTGGGCACTTCTTAACTATTACACACATTCGTTAACTAACGTCTTTAAAACTTACGGAGACATCGTTTCGTACTTTTAATTTTTTGCAAAGGTTATTATTAAAAACTTTGAAATAACGAAATATATCAATCAGTGTCATTTGCACTGTGACAGATTTTCAATATGTTATGTGCATGTATAGGGGAAAATAGTTTATATCTTGTATATCGAAAGCTTCTCTTTCGCAGGCCGCATTTTAAATCGATACCCTAAAGGCATTTATTCGCTTTTACGATTTTTATTTTCTTTTTTATAACACTTAAAGAGCGTTTTATTAAGTTTAAGACAAAAATTTTGCTTTAATTTTTTTACACCTTTAATACTATACGACTTTTATTCTTTCCAAACTGGTCATTAATAGTAATTTACGTTACAAGGCCGGGAAATGGTGTATTAAAGTACACGTCTAGATGTTTAAGGAGAAGGCGACGGAGGAGCCGAGTCCGGAATTTCTAGACGAGTACTTTAATGACATTTCGTGGCTGTGTATCGTACAACGTTTTATTTTATACTGTTTTATCTTTTTTTGATAAGTAAATTAAAGTGTGAATATTCGGATAATATGAAGGTGTCATTATTGTTAAAATAGGGTAATTAAGGTAAACGTAGCTACAATAATATAAGTTGTTGATCTACTTATCTTTAAATTGGTTGCTTACAGTAACAAAATAGCTTATTGATTGTCAATGTCTTGTCTGTTAGTTTAGCGTTTCTTTTTTTCATAGTAAATCAGAAGATGTAACTGCCCCTGGAAATACTTCAACTAATTTAAACTGCAGTTTTATCGTTTACGTTTATAAGTAATTTTATTGTAATTTTCTTTAAAAAAAATTGTTTAGAATTAACCTTGTGTTAGTAAAAATACTAAATTTCAGTTTCAGTCCGGTAAAGTTACTTCACCGGCCTAGTGATGTAATGTATCATTTCCCGGACTCAAACTGACAACGTAATATAGTCAAGGAAGTTTAAAGGTGTATGAAAGGCCAATGCTGTAGAACGAAATTGTCTAGGTGTGCAGGGCAGCGGGAATAGGGGAATCGGCCCCGCGGAGTTTGCACAATGAATCGTAGGTCAGGTCAGGACTTCCATAATTCTTTGTAACCATGTATAAAGTTGACATCATCAAATGTCAAATTCAGAATTCATCATACGTTTACTGTTTTTTTTTTTGCACAACATTGTTGGTTAATAAACGAAACTATTATAGAATATTTAAATTTATTGTGTAATATTGAATTTTATATCATCTGATTTAACATAAAAAAAATGATGGCTCCACTTCACAGCCTTTTATTTAAATGGTTGATATTTTTGGCAGTTTTGTATTTTACCAAAAATCTTAATAAAATAATTGACAGCACAATTTAAAAAAAAATAAATTTCAAACATAAGGCAATATAAGTTTAATCTAATTATCATATTTAAGGATCGATATCTGAAAAATAAAACGTTGACGAAAAACACTTACTTGAGATTTGTAATCAGCGCCTCTGTATGCAAAAAATCATCGAAATCGGCAAGGGTCATGAAAAGTAAAAACTTACCATAATTTGAACTGGTTGTTTGTGTTTTAGGGTCATACAATATTTTATAAATTTATCATTTGTATAAAAGTACAACAAAATGGTGTTACCTCATGCAGATAACATAAACAAATTTAACAAGAAATATATAATAGGCTGAGGCTTCAATACTAACGTACCGCTAAGTGTGGTAAAGGGGAGTTTATCTACACTAGACCTTAATATTTGGAGAAGGAAAAACTTATGCGGGTAGCAGATTCCAGTCTGGACACTCTGGGGATGATGAAACAAAGAAAGTGGGAAGTTCGGGACCTCTTAAGTTCGACTGAAAAGGAAAGCTTAAAAGTAGCACTAGGAATTATACTTGCCAAGTAGAAGCCGTGAAAATACCTATAAAAAAACAACATATTCCCTTTAGCCCGTCGGTGGGAAGGAAATGGAAGCTTTTCTGTCAGCGTGGGATCATTATTAAAATGAACAGATGGTCTGATTACAATACATACAGAGTATAAAGATAAGACAGATAGAAATACTTACTTGCTTAAAAAGGATTCCAAGCTTTAGATTGGTCCCAAAAGTAACGCCAAAAGGATTAAATAACTTCTTTTCGCGACACCAAACATGACTGTGTCTTGGAGCATTAAACTAGGCAAGATTTTTAAAACCCCAATTTTAGATTAGTTTATGGTCTTGTGAAAGTGATATTTGAATTGACCTGCGCTTGTTTTTCTAATCAGGGGTATTCCTGGTATGTTGCCCTTGGATTTGCAAGACAAAACCATACAACTTTCAGGCTTTTTTTACGCTATTGTAAGTAGCAAACAATAAACACAAAATTAAAGTCACAATTAAATAAACCAATAATCTCTAAAATATGAAGGTTTTCATTAATCCAAAAACCTTTTGCAATCACAAAATAAAGTCACACATGACAAAACAATCGAAATTAATACGGCGCAAACGACAACAAAACATGTAATTCGCTTGAAAGGGTTGATAAGACAACGGCACAGCGCGGGTTTGCTTTCATAAACACCACGCCGTCGCACACGAAAACGGGAGTTCGGCTCTGTCAAAAGATACTTTTTAACTTCGGTTAAAAAGTATGTTTTTTAATATTTTCTTATATTTTTTATATGTTTCTAAAAACGATTATTACAGACGGCTTTTGTTTAACGCGAAATAGTCATTTTATAATTGTGTCGTTCGCCTAAGTCAGGTTTAACATTTTTTTTTTCACGTGATATTGTGCATTTACAAAATGTTATTTGTATTATTTTTTATATATTTAAAGATAAGTTTTTTCAACCCGTATATTTCTGGTGCCTGTGATTAGGTTTACAATGCTGAATCTTTAAATTAAAGACCTATTTATTGGCTAAATTAATAAAATAAAAATTTAACTTATTATATATTATTATATAAGAAGCATATAATACTAAGTATTATAAACACACATGAAATTATTTTTATAGCCGAATTTATTTGTAGAGGTGAATAGCTTGACTTTGAAAAATAAAATCTTTGTAATAATAATCTAAATGAAGTGAAAATTATTGCGTTCAGTATTTTTTATATCTTTATTCTTTATCACACGTCAAATGAAAGTTAAGTAAACATCAAATTTTGTGTAAGTTTGCTTCATACGTTTATTATTTTAAAATTAAAGTTACTTTAAAAATTTTAACTTTTTACAGTACTGAATGTATTATTAGATTTAATTACAAATTATGTATTTTTCTTTAGAGGTAGAAACAGTTTTCATCTTTTAATATTGGGAGTGAAAAAGAATTTGTACAAAAGTTTTGACTAATGTTTTTGGCAAAGGACCAAAAAAAAAATACTACCATTCCAGCAAGAGAGAACTTTATCTTTTACCGGATTGTTAAAAGGGTCTTTGGCTTCTAAGATAGTGATTTATTTTTCTTTAGAAGTAGAAACAATTTCATCTTTAAATGTTGGGAGTAAAAAAGAATTTGTACAAAAGTTTTGACTAATGTTTTTGGCAAAAACCATTCCAGCAAGGGAGAACTTTATCTTTTACCGGATTGTTAAAAGGGTCTTTCGCTTCTAAAATAGTTTGATGATCCTAATTTCTTGCTTGGGTGGTATCCTGTCGATTTTCAGGACTGGGGTTTTGACGAGACTTTTTGTAAGCTTGAGTTTTCAAAAGTCTGGCTTTTTCACAGGATTTAGAAAACCACGGTTTGTGATTTGAAGGTTTGGGTTCTTTTTTGGTATAAGGAATATGGGATTCAATGCCCAGTTAAATTGTTCCGGTAAGTTGTTTGTAATTTTAAAAATATCGTAAGGGAAAGTGGCAAAGAATCCTCTCAGACCATTCCGACATACATTTAGTTGCCTCACCCAACCGCTGTGTTCACACATCGTCGTTGTGGTTGGGCCCAGTAGGATCTTTTGGAACATGCGCTAGAGTTGCTGGTTATCGACAACTCTTGTTGCCACCGTATGGAACGGGATCCGAAGCTAAGATGAACACAAGGCTTTAACTCAAGGTGTTAGCATACCGTGCTGATGAGTGAATGACATCCTGTGCCTCGGGCGACCTCTCAGAGTATCTAGCCTTACTGCGGTAATGCGGGGCTCTGCCGTGGTGGACAATTACTTCCCTAGCTCCAAACAAAAAGCGGACAACCGCTTTCATAGGAGAAAAGTGACAAAGGTGCGCTGACCGAAACGGATAAATCCATTTCGAGAAGTGCCACTCAAGGTCACAAGCAGACAATCACCGACCGAAACGGGTGAATCCGTTTCGTAAGGTGCGGAGTCACCGGCGCCTGTTTCACAGGGAAGAGCTTATCCATCCCAAACAAACAGATTCTTAGGAAGGGTTTATAGGAAAAAGGGTTCCCTGGCTTTAAACAGAAAGCGGATAGGACCGTTTTCATAGGATAAGGCCGGAGATGCGGCCTCAGAAAGAACATCTGGTTCCTGTAACAAGGACCTAGTAGCTACCCACGTCACCAGACCGGGAGAGGACGGCATGATGGATCTAATCGTCTGCTCGTCATACTCTCCAGGAGACAGGGACACCAGAACACATCAGAACACATTGTGTTCGTGTCCGGTAGCGACACGAGTAAGAGGAGATGTAAGAACTCTCTCCCAATCTGGTATCGGATTCATTAGAAGTCCGATCCTATTGGGAGAAATATAAAAAGGTGTGGGCCACAATAGACCGAACGGTCGCAGTGGAGGGCGTAAAAAGTCCACTCACATTAAACCTACCTACCTACCTAGTTGCCTCAGAATGTGTAGATTATGATACAGTGACCAAGCTATGATCTGAACGATCAAGGAGAGCGGTTACTCATGCTTGGTAGAGTTTAGGGTTAAAAGTACGAAAACGATCTAGAAGTTTAAATTATGACTGAGGAGTGAATTAAATTCGTTAAGAAAGTTACTGATTGCGAAGGTTTTGTCTGCTCTGCCTTGAGTGTCAATTTTGGTAGAACCTAGCCAGTCCTTATTGTGAACATTAAAATCCCCGTGGATTTGCATTGAAAACAAGTTAATAATGAAATCGATGTGGGAATTATTAGATGGGGACCGGTATATACAGCAAATGAATTTGCCTACCTGATTCGAGCTTCGAGTATGAGCCATGGAGACGAAAGGATAAAATGAATTGCTAACCAGGCCAACCAGGGATAAGGAGGTGGTTGATTGATGTCTTAAAACCTATTTGGGTTTCGGTAAGAAACAGTATGTGGGGTTTGGAAGATTGAGGATCATTGTCATCAAAGTTGTTTCCAAATTTTATATAAGGAGAAGAAAACATACAATATTTTTTTCAATGGTCATAAACTGGGACAAAAAAATCAAGATTTGTTGTTCTGGAAGCTATACATCTTCTTAAAAAAAGGGTTAACTGACCCCCTACCACTAAATAAAAAATGTTTGTTTTTTACATGATATCCATTTTTTTCTAGGTATTTTTGCCTCCTAAATACAAATCCGTTATCAGTTTTGTTTTGTCGGTTTTCAGTCTTTAGCAAATTGCTAAAAATCTTCAAAAAAATTGGGAATTTCTAGACGTGACGGTATCTGCAGGTGCGACACATGGTTTCCAACGTATTTTTGCCTTTAAAATACGAAGCCGCAGTTTTTTTTGTTCCATCACCCTCCAACTTTAAGCTAATCGCTAAAAATTTTTAGAAAATTAGGGTGGTAGCAATAAGTCCTTTTTCCTCACGTGCGTAATGCAAAAATAAAGGGGGTAGTTAACCTTTTATTTAACTGAATGTATAGCTGCTAGGACAATAAATCTTGCTTTTTGCACAAATTTAAAACCAGACAAAAATTTTGAGCATTTATGCTTTGTATTTTAATAATTTTAGTCGAAATTACAGATGTTTGAAAAACAGGCTAAAAACTCTAATTTTTTTCCGTCACTCTTTGTTTGTTTGAAATTCACTGATCTAACATTAAAAAATGTATTGCAGCGCTGATTATCACTGATAAACACATGATTTGTGACATGATAATTTTAAGGTGTTTCTAACGTATTTTGATACCCTAAAATCAAAAATCACCCACAGATATTTGGTAACATGCACATGCACATTTATAATCTACAATACGTTAAATCCCTTATATTGCACCATGTTGGAGACCAAGACAAATCATGGGCCCCTCATATGTGTTTCAAGACTTGTGTAACGTTGTTAACAAGTTGGCTAAAGGGTGCAAATCGTAAAATGCCCTTTGCAGTAACAATGGTTTGGAGAGAACCGAAAGACCATGTTACAGATTGCTATTTTTGTCTTACGAAAATTAAAGGTATTGGACCAAAGTCTAAGCATGCTGTTAAGTATCCTAATTTACCATCAGCTTTACGGCCCGTCAAACATAGTGATGAACTTCCTGTCCCAAATCCACCAGAATTTTGGACTTTGGATGAAGAAGAACTCGAATCCACTGATTCAAGTGATAATACAGAAAGCGTGAAGGAAATTGAAGCCGACCCTCTATTTCACTTACCAGGATGTTCAGCAGCTTCGCATCTGATAATACAGGGCGAACTTAATGACTTAGTTCGAGATTTAAATCTATCAAAATGCAGTCAGAAGTTTTAGCATCCAGGTTAAAAGGCTGGAATCTTCTCCATAGTGACGAAAACATTACTTTTTACCGAAAACGGCAAAAGGACCTCACTTACTGCTTTTTTTAAGAAGGGGATTTGGTAAATTTCTCAGATATCAATAATTTATTAAACGCATGAGGACATTAACATAATCCAAATGATTGGCGCTATTCATTGACCCTTCTTAACTTAGGTTAAAGGCAGTATTGGTGCACATTGGCAATAAATATCCATCTGTACCAACAGCTTATACAGGTCATATAAAGGAATCATACAAAAACTTGCTAGTCCTTTTAGAACATATCCGTTATACTGAATATGGGTGGGCCATTTGTGGAGATTCAAATGTTAAAGCTTTTTTTTCTTGGAATGCAATTGGGATATACCAAGTACTGTTGTTTCATTTGTAAATGGGACAGCCGTGCGCGAGATCGTCGTCATGTACAGAAAGAGTGGCCACTGGCCACTACGTCCGGCGCTACCTCTGGGAATAAAAAATGTCACATATGAACCACTAGTTGATCCCAAAAAAGGTATTACTGCCACCTTTGCATATGAAATTGGGACTAATAAAGAATTTTGTCAAGGCAATGGATTGAAATGGGAGAGGGTATATTTGTGGGTCCTTTAATAAGTAAAATAATGAAGGATGAAATATTTGACTATGTACTAAATGAAACTAAATCACGAGCTTGGAATGCTTTTAAATCCGTTGATGCAAACTTTCTTGGAAATGTCACAGCTGAAAATTACAAAGATAGTGTCAGTGAACTAGTTATTGCTTACAAAGAAATGGGATATAACATGTCGCTCAAAATTCACTTTCTAGACTCTCATCCCGATTTCTTCCCCGAAAATTTAGGAGCAGTAGGTGATGAACACGGAGAATGGTTCCACCAAGAAATTTCAGGTATGGAAAAACGATATATAGGCAAATGGAGTGCCACTTTGCTTGCTAATTATTGCTGGACATTGTTAAGAGATGCCCCAGAAACCAGATATCGCCGTAAAACATCGACAAAAGCATTCTAAGCTACATTAAGAATTATAATAATACATCTGCCGTTATATTTTGTTAAAAAACAACAATGTCTCTTAGCAAGAAAAATATGGGTGATAGAAAAAATGTAAGGCCATTTTCGGCTTTTTGGGTTTAACCTATAAAACACCTTGTTTTGTCCATGTCACTAAAAATAAGTTACTTTTTGTTCACCAGTGTTACCAGCATTAAAAATAGCTAGCATCAGTAATGCACTTAAAAGTTTACATAAATTACTTACTTTTAAATTTTTCTTTATGTTTTTAAATTACTGATCTATCTTAACTTTTGGTACAGCACTGAAGCTATTAATTAAATTAGCTTTGCGTTTAAATGCAATTTCTTATAAGGTCTAGTTAAATTTCATATATATTATTTTGTCTATCTAAAGTGCGCCTCTAAAAATATTTTTAAAAGTTTAATTTGAGATTTTCTGGTATAAAACTGTCAATCAGGAGAAACAGGTATTTTTGAATTATTAAGCCCCTGAAAATTATTTAATATTAAAAGCTGACAACAAAAAGTTTTGGTTCAAGGGGATATATGAAATGTTAAGGAGGGCAAACCTTTATAGACATATTACTCGAATACTAAGTAGATATATTACCATAATTAAAATACTACTACTGAATTGTACTACTAAATACGCTAAATCCAAATTGCGATTTTATAGATATAATAAATATTAATTAGATATAAATACTAGATTATGTATACAAAAAACATGTTTAAATTTAGAAATGTACAATTGCTCAATATACTTCTCTATTATTTTTATAATTGTTTTATTTTTTAATTTTTTTTGTATTAGACTTTAAGGACTAATTAGGGAGTTTATATGGAAAAAAAAACAAATTGCTTCTTTTAATAAACATGATTTTTTATACATTTTCACGATTCTTGATTATAATAATCGGGCAAATGATTATGAACAGTTTGCGCTTTAAGAAACATCACTGTTCTTTTGCTATTTTCAAAACAAACTGCTGTCATTAAAATAATGATTAAGCTTAGAATACAGTAGTATAATAAGGTCCACCGCAAATTGAACCCAGCCCATATACATCCCACGCACAACCAAGGAAGTAGAAGGTTAAGGGAAGCCCAATACTATGGCGTATTTGATCAAAAAATGTCCGGCCCACTATGAAAATAACTGTTATGAAAGACCCTCTCGATTCTGCGCAGTAACAAAATTCCCCAAAATATTGTAATCTGATGCCTACCTACACAGAGTTTGTAGGTAGGCAACACATTATATTTTGACAGACCCGGAGTCCCGTTTTCGTGTGCGACGATGCGGTGTTTATAAACCATACCCGCGCTGTGCCGTTGTCTCATCAACCCTTTTAAGCAAATTACATGTTTTGTTGTCGTTTGCGCCGTATTAATTTCGATTGTTTTGCCTTGTGTGGTTTTATTTTGTGGTTGCAGAAGTTTTTTGGATTGATAAAAACCATCATATTTTAGTGTTTATTGGTTTATTTCATTGTTAATATAATTTTGTGTTCATTGTTTGTTACTTACAATATCGTAACAAAATGCCTAAAAGTTGTATGGTTTTGTCTTGCAAATCTAAGGGTAACATACCCGGAATACCCCTCATTATGAAAACAAGCGCAGGTCAATTCAAATATCACTTTTACAAGACTATAAACTAATCTTAAACTGGGTCTTCAAAAATCTTGACCAGTTTAATGCTCCAAGAGACAGTCATGTTCGGTGTCGCGAAAAGAAGCTAATTAATCATTTTGGCGTTACTTTTGAGAACAACCTTAAATGACACAAACTCATTTCATCCATAGCCTAAGCAGCTTTAAAAAAGCTCGGATTTCTCTTTTGAGCCAGTAAGTATTTCTCCCCATCTAATTTGTATACTCTGTATGTATTCTAATCAGACCATCTTTAGAATACTGTTTTTATGTCTGGGCAATGGTATTTCCTACAACTCTTATAATTTTTGATTCCATTCAAAAAAGATCTGTTCGTCTTATTAATGAGCCCATTCTTACAGAAAAGCTTTCTTTTCTTTTCCACCGACGGGCTAGAGGGGATATGTTGCATTTTCATCCGTATTTTCACGGCTTCTGTTCCAAGGAGTAGGCAAGTATAATTTCTATGACAGCTTCCAACAGAGCAACACGTAGTGCCACTTTTATGCATCCTTTTACAGTCCAATTTAAGAGACTTCGAACTTCCCACTTTCTTTCTTTCATCATCCCTAGAGTGTCTAGACTGGAATCTGCTAGGCGCAGAAGTTTTCCCACAACAAATATTTAGGTCTGATGTAGATAAACTCCCCTTTATCACACTTAATTGTACGTTAATATTGAAGCCTCAGCCTTGGTGGACTGTCTGACGATTTAAAAAAAACTATGTTAAAAATTATATACACCTTTGTTAAATTTGTTTATGTTATCTGCATAAGGTAACACTATTTTATTTTACTTTTATACAAATTATAAATTTATAAAATATTGTATTACCCTAAAACACAAACCACCAGTTCAAATTATGGTAAGTTTTTACTTTTCTTGACCCATGCCGATATCGATGATTTTTTGCGCTAATTACAAATCTAAAGTAAGTGTTTTTCTTTAATGTATTATTTTTCATATATTGATCCTTAAATATGATAATTAGATTAAACTCATTTACACTATCTTGTCCTTCTTTTATCACAGAATTCGTGATAAGTACATGAAACTATCATACAATTTTTGAAATTTATGTTAAAAAATCGTGTTGTTAATTATTTTATGAAGATTTTTGGTAAAAATACAAAACTCAAAAATATCAACCATTTAAATAAAAAGTCATGTTAAATCTGATGATATAAAATCCAATATTACACAATAATTTTAAATATTCTATAATAGTTTCGTTTATTAACCAACAATGTTGTGCAAAAAAATAAAAAAAAACGTATAGTTAGTCTGAATTTGACATTTGATGATGTCAACTTCATACATGGTAACAAAGAATTATGGAAGTCCGGACCTGACCTACGATTCATTGTGCAAACTCCGCGGGGCCGATTCCCCTATTCCCACTGCCCTGCACGCCTGGACAATTTTGTTCTACGGCATTGGCTTCCAAACACCTTTAAACTTTCTTGCGCACAACATAAGCTTGGACACTAGTTTGTAAAACGTGTTTTGTGATGGAGTGGCGGATATTAAACCCATCCCACGGCCAGGTTCAATTTCAAACTGTTTCGCGTAGGGAGAGTTGTACCAGCAACACAGTTTCGTGGAGGGTCCCTACTTTTGTCAGTGTCATCAGTTTTTTCTAACTTCTAAGTAAATAAAAAAATTAATAAAAATTGTTAGGAGTTTTTCTGTGTTATATAATACTATTCATAAAAATCACATGAAAGCAATTAATTTTACTTCTCACTCGTATTACTTGTTTATCTTTTTTTGCTGAGTAGGTGCAATAGGATAAATATTTCTTCATCTTAGTTTTAGATTGTAAATCGAGAAGAAGTTGCTGGCATACTTTCATTCTGGGAGAAGTGATGAAGATTTAGATATGAGTCATGGGTGTGGGCTGTGCTCAATATGCGTTGCTATTAAAAAAATTCTACTTGGGCTGGGTTTCGGTCACACGTGGACTACGCATGGGTTGTAAATGGGCTCTGTTCAATTTGCGGAGGGCCTAATATGTTGGCTTTTGGATTTCTTTTTGGCAACTCCAGAAGTGGCAATTAAATTGGGCAGATATTGAATATCCTTAATTATTAAACCCTTTTAATTGTTATTATTATTTGAAGGTTGTATGGTTAAATCATAGATAAATATAAACCCAAATTAACCATTGCATTGTATTAAAATAATTTTTATTAAACGTTATTTTAGGTTTTATTATAGGCCGCCAAATATACAAAAATCAAACATTTAGCCTATTTATAACCTTGTCATTTAAATACCAACCATCAAAACATTTGTTATATTGGTTGCCTAAAACCGAAATACATCAGGAAAAAAATTCAAGAAAAATTCTTCAAATTTAAACGATTGCCGAAAAGAATATTTTAACTAACTCGGGTATTAACTGGCGATTAATAAAATTAACCCTTAAAGTCTCGACTATTAATAGCTTTAATAATACCCTTGTTCGTTAAGTAGCTATTTTGTTATCGTTTTCGAATTAGTATTACAATAAAATTCAGCCAAATCTGATAGTCATGTTCACCCATTTTTTTTTAATTTAGCGCCTATGGACACGGGTTATTTCCAATAAATAGTATTCCACAATTTTAAATGTGTTTTTAGTATTTTTTCTTTTTTTTTAATAAATACTATCATAAATAATGCTTAAAGTAAGCGAGTAATTTATTTAAAAATAGATTCCACAAGTTTATCATCGCATCTTAGATTTTATTTCAAAACACTAAGATCATTCAGTATTACCACGTTTTACTAATAAATGTAGGAGTTAAAATATAAATATTATTTTTAAGTAATTTTGTCATTACCCACTTTATGTGATAAATGACTAATTTTATATTAAGTTACACAAGCAGCGAATCAAGGGCTTCGCCACCATAATATTTTTGATTATATTAAATTAGGATAAAAGCACTTTACTCATTGATTGATTTATTTTTATAGTCCAGTTACTGGAGAGGAAAATACGTCATTACTTTCAAATTCTTTATAACTGCATGAATTTTTCTAAAAATTTGAAATTAGGCTTATCTTACCCTCCACTTAGAAAGTCACATACGCTCTAGGTGCGCTTTTTGTTTTTAAGGGGTGAAAACTACCCTTTATATTGAAAAAACTCGAATTTAATCATTGTATTTATTTAAATCTTGTTTATTTATATGTCTTACATATTGTTACCTGTTTTTTAACATAAAAATTAATTATTCACACTTTTAACCCTTTGAAACCCCTAAAAACCTTTAAAAACTAATACTCTTTATAAAAATAACATGAAAAAAAGTTTTAGCAGCTTAAAACATTTCATGTATGTATTTAAATAAAAATTTTAATTAATATCCTGCTTATATAATATTTTTTTAAATAACTAGAAAATTTTAACCCTTAAAACCCCCCCTTTTAATGAAAATGAATTAAAAAATATTTGTAACGATTAAAACATTTTTAGTGTTGATTTTTTTTTACAAAAATATATTTTTTGCTATAGTTTTTTTTTATTATCATTGCAATAATTTAATCCTTAAAACCACCCTTTTTGCTAAATTGAATTTAAAAATATATTTTACGATACAAAACATCTTTAGTGTGCATTATTTTTAGAAAAAAATATTTTTACTTATAGAATATATTTTATGATGATTGCAATATTTCAACCCTTACAACTACCTCTTTTTGTTAAAATGAATTTTAAGATTTATTTTACAATTAAAACATTTTTAGTTTTGATTCTTTAAAAAAATATATTTTTTGCTGTAGAATATCTTCTTATTATTATTGCAATATTTCAACCCTTAAAACCACTCCTTTTTTCTAAAATGAATATTAAAATATATTTTACGATTTAAACATTCCTAGGGTTGATTCGTTTTAAACAATAATTTATTTCTTGCTGTAGAATATCATCTTATCAATATTGCAATATTTAAACCCTTAAACCACTCCTTTTTGCCAAAATGAATTTTTAAATATATTTTACGATTTAAAATATTTTTAGTGTGCATTGTTTTTTTTTTTGAAAAAATATATTTTTTTTACTTATATAATATCTTCTTATTATAATTGCAACGTTTCAACATTTATAACTACCTCTTTTAACAAAAATAAATTTATTTAAATGCTCCAAAATAAATAATTTTTTGATATTCCAAAATTTATTTTAAAAAATGCTATTAGTTTTTTTACAATAACTTTGTTAATTTTAATGCTACGACATCCATCCAAAAACCATTTCAAACCGAATTTAATGGGCTTTAAGGCTATGACTATAAGAATACTCTAAAGTTCTTTATATTTAAACAGTCAAAGGCCAAAGGGCCGGAGACAGGTGCTCCATGCGCTATAAAACAAACTTCAACCAGCTATACCTCCGTTATTTTTAAGCCACAGCAAAAATTAAAAAAAACAAAATTGTAATTAAGAAAAAAAAAACCTTTTTGTATTTTATCATTTTTTTACGTAGCTTTTATAGTTTTCGAGTTATTTAATATATTTTTTTTAATATTTACTAAATATATATATATATATATATATATATATATATATATATATATATATATATATATATATATATATATATATATATATATATATATATATATATATATATATTATATATATATATATATATATATATATATATATATATATATATATATTAATCATGTTTTTTTGAAACCTAGACTTTTAATGTGACTGAACCTTCAGATCTTATAAATTCCATCAAAATAAAGTAATTATTGAAGAAACATAATTAATTTCAATCCTAACGTATTTGACGTTAGTTTTATTGCGCTTTTTTTTTAATTCGAGAAATCTATCCTTTTTATGCTCGTATCTCACGTAAATCTTATGCGAAAGACTTTTACTAACATTTATTCAAAAGGTCTTTTCAAGTTCTTTAAAAGTATTTTCTAAGAAGTTTGTTTCCGAAAAATGTCTTTTATTTGACCAGCCAGTTTACATTTTACTTACAACACTTATAAAATAACAGATATCTTTGTATTTTTATAAGCTTTAATTTTGTTAATTACACTTTTTTCCATAAAACCCTGTTTAAAAATCCAATTTTTTTTATCGAAAAATCCAACTTTTCAGAAGCGAATAACTCGGAAAGTATTGATCTAGCGAAAAAAATGTATACCACACTTTTTCTTAAAATTTAACCCTCTATTAAATTTTAAGGTTATTTTAAGTAAAAAAAAATTACCACCCTATGAAAAGGGTGGCAACGCATATCGGTACTATGTGATTTTTGTTTCTGAAGTACTTAGTTATCAGTACACAAGATTTTAAATAAATGGACTTATAATAAAAAATTTAAATAAGTATCTGCTAATTTTTATTTTTCCGTTATTTCAACATATTTAAGTCCTATAATTTTTCTATCTGGATTTTTAAAAACCATTTATGTTTCATGGCCTTGTTATAAAAGGGCTAAAGCCCGTTTAGGTTTAACTAAGTCCCCAATAAAATATTCTTTATGAGGTTAAAATCATCACATGCACTTAATTGATTTTCAGATTGACGTGAGAAATTGGCGACTTTTCCTGGTGTGCTCACGATATATGCAATATAATAATTAAATGAGAAAAGTATATTTTTGTTTTCTTAACATTTTAGAGTGCGATTAATTTTATGTCTCACGATTAAAAGAAAATAAGAAGTCCAAATTAAACTAAGGGTTAAACAGTTTTTTGGGTGAATTTTTATTAGCTTAAAGATAATGAATGTCATGAGCGATGTTCACAGGCCCTTAAAAAATAAATAAAAAAGAAATCATAATAAAAAACAAAACAAATTAGATAAAGTAATTGGTATTGTGCATCATTTCTTCAAAGAATGAAAAAGTTATACGTCATTTATTAGGCCTAACAATAAAAAGTTAATCTTTTTTTTAATACAACAGATAAGGTTAACTTATAAATTTTACCAGAAAAAAAGGTTAAAACAAGCTTGGAAAAAAGAAAATAAACTTTAAATTAAATTAAACTTATCAATTTATTACATTACACAATTTATAAGATATAAAAGCTAGTCGCGAGATTCACCTTTTTTATAAAAACATGTTATTTTTTTATAGAATTAATTTTTATTACTACTTATTACTACTACTATGCAGGTTAATCTCGCCATAAGCTTTTATCAAGGAAGTTTGAAGGTATATGAAAGCCCAATGCTATTGCCTATTGAATCAAAAAATGTCCACCCCACTATGAAAATAACTGTCATGAGTGGCCCCGCGATTCTGCGCAGTAACAAAAATTCCACGAACTTTTATTATGAGTTGCCTATTTACACACTGACAAAATAGTGTGTAGGTAAGCAACACATTATACTTTTATCAGAGCCGTAGTACCGTTTTCTGTGCGACGGCGCGGCGCGTATGAAACTATGTCCACTGTGTACCGTCGTCGTCTCATCAACCCTTCCAACGAATTAGATGTTTCGTTGTCGTTTTCGCCGTATTAATTTCGATTGTTTTGCTTTGTGTTATTTTATTTTGTAGTTACAGAAGTTTTTTGAATTGATAAAAACCTTCTTATTTTAGTGATTAGTGTTTATTAAATTGTGACTATAATTTTGTGTTCATTATTTGTTACTTATAATATCGTAACAAAATGACTAGCATTTTTTACTTTAGGTGAGTATTTCTTATATTTAAATTAGGTGCTTCTTATGAGACGCAACGTTACGTAGCCGAATAAATAATAATACATCAATTATGAATTATAGAAAATTTAAATTTTATAGGCAATAGCAGTTAGAAAAGTAAGGTAATCTTAATTATGTCTTAGATGAATACCAAAATGTTTGTGTATTTTTATGGATCATTAAAAGAAATTAGATTTACACTTAGGTACTCATATTTCCTTTAATAATTTAGGATCAAAATTGTCATTTACTGGACAGACCAGGCAAATTTTAATATATTAATTTTATGTTAAAGTTTATTTTTGTTTTTTTTGTATTTGTTTATAAAAAAGACATTTTTAACCACTGTTATCCTGTCTCAGGAATCTTTGTTATTAGTGAAAACTTCTATTTTCTTCTTTTCTTTCTTCTCATAATACTAAAAAATCGTCTGGGCTGGATGGCATACTAGCAATCATCTTAAAAAAAGTGCTTCCGAGCTTGCACTCCCAACTCGCCTCTTTCGAATATCTTACGATACGGGCATTTTCCCGAAAAGTGGGAAAGCTGCACGTGTGCAACCTGTCCCCAAAAAGGATGCAAAAGTCTCCCTTCTAACTATAGACATATATCTCTTCTTTCAGTTGTTTGCAAAGTAATGGAAAAATTCATTAATTTCCAAATCTTAAAGTATCTGGATAAACATAAGATCTTACATGATAGATTCCGTCGCAGTAGATCCACAGCTGATCTTCTTTCCTTTGTCTCACACAACTGGAACAAGTCCCTTGAGTTTTTTGGTGAATCCCAGATCGTTGCTCTTGACATATTTAAAGCTTTCGATCAGGTCTGGCATGATGGGCTTCTAAACAAACTTCCTTCTTACGGTCTTCCACTTAAGCTTTGCTCTTGGCTTTTCAGTTTCCTTTCTAATCGACGTATATTAGTTAGTGAGATGGTCATTCCTCCAGCTTCTACCAAATTAATGCTGGGTGCCCCAGGGCTCAGTGCTGGCACCCACGCTGTTTCTTCTACACATTAACGATCTTCTCTCTTCCACAATCAATCCCATTCATAGTTTCACGGACGATAGTACCCTCCACTCAAGTATTCAATTTCTTAAGCCACCATGTAATTCTGATTTGGAAAACAAGCGCAGGTCAATGCAGATATCTCTTTCACAAGACCTCAAACTTATCTTGGATTGGGGCGCCAAAAATCTTGTTTAGTTTAATGCCTCGGTAATACAGTCATGTTCGCTGTCGCGAAAAAAGACTGCCAATGCTCATCCCTTACATATGAGCGGCCAAGTTCTGCAGAACAAAGAGTCGTTTAATCTTGTCGGCGTTACTTTTGAGAATAACCTCAACTGGCACAAACACATTACATCCATAGCCTCGGCAGCTTCAAAAAAGCTTGGATTCCTCTTTCTTGCCAGAAAATATTTCTCTTCTTTCAATCTGTACACTCTGTATGTATCCCAAATCACACTCTCTTTAGAATATTGTTCTCAAGTCTGGGGAATGGCGTCCCCTACAACACTTAGCATTCTGGACTCCATTCAAAGAAGAGCCGTTCGTCTTATTAATGATCCAATGTCCACCGTCGAGCTGTAGGTGATCTGTCGCTCTTCTATAGGAATTTTCACGGCTTCTGCTCAGAGGAGTTGGCCAGTATAATTCCTTCTCTGGCAGCTCCTAACAGAGCAACACGTAGTGCAACTTCTATGCATTCTTTTACAGTTCAGTTAGAGAGGCCCCTTCCTGCTTTTTTCGTTCCTTCATTCCTAGAGTGTCAAGACTATGGAACCTGCTGCCCGCAGAAGTTTTTCCTTCTCCTCCCAATCTCCAAATATTTAAGTTCCGTGTAAACAAACTCCCTCTCACCACACTTAAGACATCCAAGTTACGTTAGTACTTAGGCATTAGCCTTGGTGGACTGTCCCAAGATAAAAAAAAATACCAAATTTGTTTATTGTGGCAAATTTTTATTCCCACTTCTTGATTAAATTTTCTTACAACATACGTTTAAATTTTTAAAGTAATGTGTTTATTTACTTTTTAAACCTAATTAAGTTTTTTAGATAATTAAAGATATAGAAAAAATAAAAAAAACTATATGCCTTAAAAGCAGTTATAAAAATTTTCACTTTTTAATGGACAACCAGAATCTTAGGATCTTTTACTGAATTTGGTGTAGATATATTGATTTCCTGCATGAAGGTGACACTATTTTATTGTACTTTAATGCAAATGATAAATTTATAAAATTTTGTATGACCCTAAAACACAATCAGTTCAAATAATGGTAAGTATTTTCTTTTCTTGATCCTTGCCGATTTCGATGGTTTTTTGCATACAGAGGCGCTGATTGCAAATCTAAAGTTTTTTTTGACATCGTTTTATTTTTCAGATATCGATTGTTAAATATAATAATTAGATTAAACTCATTTACACCATCTTGCCCTTTTTTATCACAAAATTTTTGATATGTACATGAAACTATCATAAAATGTTTGAAATTTATTTCAAGAAATCGTGTTGTCATTAATTTTACTAAGATTTTTGGTAAAAATATCAACTATTTTAACAGAAGGCTGTGAAGTGGCGCCATCCATCTTTCCATATAAAATCAAATAATATAAAATCCAATATTACACAATAATTTTAAATATTCTCTAACAGTATCGTTTAATAACCAACAATTTTGTGCTAAAAAAAAACAATGAAAGTATAGTTAGTTTGTATATTATGTTAAGTTTATACATGGTACCAAAGAATTATGGAAGTCCGGACCTGACCTACTCTTTATTGCGCAAACTTCGCGGGGCCAATTCCCCTATTCCCGCTGCTCTGCACGCCTAAACAACTTTGTTCTACAGCATTGGCCTTTCATATACCTTCACACTTCCTTGGCACTTATACCATATAAACTGTGTAATGTAATAAATTGGTGGGTTTGATTTAATTTAAAGGTTATTTTTTTTTTCATTTTTTAGTTATTGCTTTTTTTTGACACCTACATTATTGAAGTGCATAAAAATAATTAGTCCGCCATTGCATTGTCATTTAAACTAAACGTGTATACAAAATTTCAACTAAATCGGTTAAGACTGCTTTAAATTTTAGTTGAAGGATTTGAGCCAAACCAACAAACATTAGTTAGTTAAATAAAAGCTTGTAAAAAACAGGAATATCCAACACGTTGCAATTAGCAGCAATTTAGGTCTTGAGCTTATCTGAGTAAATTATATTTTAGCTAAAAGTAATTTACCGGCATTTTAAACACGTTTTTTCTAAAAATTTATTAATATATAAATACTAATTATTATGTCTAATCAAAACTTTTAATCGTAGTCATTTTTTTTTCTTTTCAAAAATGTCTGACGCACATCCACTGTATCTGCTAAACATCAAAATGAATCCCAATGTTGTAAAATAAATCTGGAAAAATTCCTGTAATAAATCAAAGTCATGTACAAACAAAAACTGATATTGACTTGTACTTGCGGTTAAGACTGATGACTATTTATTAAATCGTTATTTGGATAAACGAATTAAAAACGGAATAAAAACAGCCAATTTAAAAGTCAGGATTGAATTTTGATTAATCGTTTAACATAAAAGTTGTGTTATTTTTTGAAAAATAATTTTAATATAAAAGCGTTTTTCTCGTGTGGGCAACTTGTGTGAGTCGATAGGTTCAATTTAGTGGAAAGATAGATTGCTTTACTTAAAATATTGGATTAAAAATAAAATTTATATAAAAGCTAAAGAGTTGGGGGTAAAAAGAGACTTGTTAGAGGTTTTGACCGTATTGTTTGTTCTACTAAAGTTAAGGCATATTTTAAACAAAAACATCTTAGACATATAAAAACACCCTAATTCTTTACTGGAAAGGGGTCGCCAAACTTACTTACACGTTCCAATAATACTAGAATCTTGGACTTCCATTGTGATGAGCTTTAAAATGATAAAACTATCAAAATTCTTCCAGCAGACAAAGGGAATGCCACTGTAGTCATGGATGCAATCACTTACGATCGGAAAATAGATGAAGTTCTTCGGAAAGGTAAATACAGATCTCTTGATCAAGATCCAACAGCATCCATAGAGAACAAAATTTACAGGACCTTAAGGAAATACAAAAACTTTCTGACCGATGAAACAAAAAAAACTTTAACACCACATAACAGTAAACCTCCTTATCTCTATGGACTACCGAAAATACATAAGGACAATATACCCTTAAGGCCCATCACCAGTTTTAGAACGCACCCTGGCAAAACACCTTTAAGACCTAATTAAACCACTGGTCGGTAAATCTTCATCTTTTGTTAAAAAACTCTAGTCATTTTGCTGACATTCTCAAAAATGTAGAAATAGGACCAGACAATACCTTTGTTAGTTTTTATGTGGAAAGTCTGTACACAAACGTACCAGTAGAAGAATCGTTAAGAATTATCCGAGCCAAGCTTAAAGAAGATAAAACACTAGTAGAACTAACCACCCTGCCGCTGGATGGAGTGATGGAGTTGTTGGAGCTTTGCCTCCGTAGTTCCTACTTTCAGGTGAAAGATGAGTTCTACGCGCATGATGATGGGCTTCCCATGGGTTCATCGCTCTCCCCAGAGGTAGCAAATATTTATGTGGAATAGTTTGAGAAATATGCAATTAAAACTGCACTAATAAAACCAAAAGTTTGGCTAAGATATGTTGACCATACTTTTATTGTATGGACAGGTAATGACGAAGAACTTGAAGGTTTCTTAAAACATCTAAATTGCCTCCGACCTTGTATTAAATTCACCCCCTACCCTTTCTTGACGTTCTAGTCAAACGAAATAATGGACATATACAAACCTCGGTATACAGAAAGCCTACCCACACTGGACAATATTTACACCAGAATTCTAATCACTCTAACTAAACCAAACAGGGGGTTATACGTACTTTATATAATCGTGCAGTCACCTTATGTAATAGTAGGGAGTCCCTGCAAGAGGAAATAGGGAACATAACTAGGGATCTTAAGCAGAACGGATATAGTGAGAGACTAATAAAGGAAACAATCGACAAATATCAAAATAAGACAAAAAACTCTAACTTGAACGAGACTCCACGTGACCAAATATTTATGACAATTCCATATATTAAAGGAACTTCGGAAAAGATTCGTAGAATCGCGAATAAGTATAATATTAAAACGGCATTTAAATCCCAAACTACTCTAAGAAGTATTTTTACTAAAACGAGACCAGACAACAATGTTTCAAATTAATGACTGTATCTACCAAATTCTCTGTGAATGTGCTGAGGTATACATCGGGGTGAAACGTCGAAGTCAGGGATTGCCGAACACGCTTGGTCAAAATAACACCGCATACAATAGTCGGAAGCAAAAACCATTCATAAAGAAACCCACCGGAAGAAAAGAAAATTTAAAGAAGCTGTAATAATTGTAAACAACAAAAATGTATTTAGCAAGCCTAGCATCGATATTGCTGAACCGTGAAAAGTCGGTCAAGCTTCGGTGAACAAGGGATAGTATATAAGTCGTAGCTTTTAAAAATGGTTTTTAGTTATCACTTGAAAACGGTTGGAGATACATCACTAACCGAAACGTTGTGTAACAATTAACAAATAAAGACAATGGAAGTCCAAGATTCTAGTGTTATTGAAACCATTACATTGTCTAACACTTTCAAGAAAACGTTACTTACAAGTTATTAAGTAAATTTGGTCGTTCGATAAAAATGGTGGTAATTTTTTATGAACATATGTAAAGTCCGTTTTAGATCTATAAACACATTTGTGTTTTTACTGCTGTTTAAGGTTAAGGTGTCATAAATATATCATTTTCACATAAAATTTAACTTTCAATGTATTTTAATAAACACCATTTTCCTAATTTACCCAAAAAAAAGATTATTTTATCGGCCATTTTACAAAATTTCTTCGGACATTAACAATTGTGCATAGACTATCGTACCTTAAGCTTTAAAAGTTGATTTACATATTGAAAATAAACGAAAAACATTTCAAAGATTTACTGCTGGATTACCTTCACACGTGGTTGAATGGATTTCTCCTAAAATATGTGAGAAATATTCAAAAATATATTTGTATCTTAAAAAGTAAAAATAAAACATTTTATATTTAAAGAAAATTTTCAAGTAAGATTTTACTATTACTAAACTTAAATTCAATAATATTTTTGCTTAGTGTTAGTTGTTACACTATATAATTTGAGTTACGCAAAGTAACTGGTTGATTAATAAGTTTTTGCTTTCGATTAGAGATGGTACTAACAGGTTTGTTGTTTTATTTTTTTTAAATTATGGTATATTTTAATAAACTTATTCGTATATTAACAGCTGGTCAAAGTTGACGTATTACAGCAGTTTTTTACAATGAAAAAAATTGAATTTCGTGCAGTAATAAAACTCCTATTTTTAGAAGATCCAATAAATTTATGCGTAATTGTTAAAACCATATAAAAACTCCCTACCCTGATTTAGAACACGGTAAGGAAGAGTAGCTGAATTAAAACAAGTCTCAAAGACAATCCACGGAACCTTCGTCCTATTAATGCATAAACATCATAAATGTAGCAAGTACTGAATATGATTTTAAACTATCGCCGAATAACTGAAAGGAATGTAGTAGAAACCAAGGAAATTTGGTTACGCAGTGTAAGCCATATTTTAGCCAAAGTTTTGGGTTTCAAAAGTTGTGTCTATAATGGTCGTCGCATTCGCTAGCAACGAAACAAAAACACATTTAAATGCACCTTCCTTAGCAACATTTGAAGCGTTTTAGAAAGGGTAAGAAGGATTAAGTCTACCACCATGATCCCAAATCAAAAGTAGAGGCAAAGGTTTTGTATGAATAAAGTACTTTGACTCCAAAGTAAACTAGGGTCCAGAAATTGGCCAAGAAGATATAGAAATGCGTCAAAAAAAAGGTTTGGTTAACAAAAAAAATAACTTTTTAATAAAACGACACACCCTCTTACAAAGTTTAAAAAAGCATCCGGAAATTAGTGAATTAAGGTACGAATTGTTGTAACTCCACCCTATTCGCCAGATTTGGCTCCCTCTGACTTCTAGCTATTTTATAAAAATTCATGCGTGTAATTTTCAATTTTCGTGGAACGCGTATTTCGGATTTCAGATTCTCATTTTAGAATAAAAATACATGTTTTAAAAGATCACTGGAACAAGTATACTAAAATCTAGGGAATTAAATTGAATAATAAAATTAATTTGAACCATATAATTGTGTTTTTTTATCAAACGATAAAATTGTTAAAAATATATTTATTACAGCATGTAAAATTTATAGTTAATATTATAGCTAAATTAAAAACCCTAATTAATACAAATCATATATTAACAACGAAAAACAAATTATTTGCGATTTTATTACCCAATTATTACGGCAATTTTGGCAATTTGTATAAAAACAAAAGTTAAATATTAAAAATAAAACTAGTTAAATGAGTTTTTAAGTGAATTTCAAATAATTGCCCTTAATATACCTAAGACAGGGTTCACATCTATTTTTTGGTACCCTAAAATCCAACATTCATCCTATTAATACTTGGGTATCCTAGAACTTAGCTTGGTGACAACAATTTCCTTTAAACTAAGATTATTTTTTGCAAGCAGGTCTTCCAGCCTGATTTGGGAAACAAACGCAAGGTAATTCAACTAATCCTTTACAAGACCCTAAATTACTATTGGATTAAAACAACAAAAACCCCTTTTAGTTTAATGCCTTAAAGATATGGTCATGTTCGCTCTCAAAAAAAATAGTGTGGCATTATTCCCTACATTTGACGTCTATAGAACAAGGAAGCTATTAATATTTTTGGCGTTACTTTCTTAATTTTACATTTTTAAATAATGAACGAATGATTGTACAGGGTCTTTGATTATATTTACATGGCTTCTGGGGCCTTTATTTTTGAAGACAGAAAAAAATGTTTTATATAAAAATTGTAGGATTTTTTCCATATTATCTTTTGAAATTATCAGTAAAAAAATATCGCAATAAAAAAATGGAAAAATATAGACAACTTCAACTTTTTTAAATGAAACACCCTGTATATTATGCGCTACAACGAAAGATATTTTTTCTGATTTCAAATATATATACATTGATGATATTTGGATAAACCATTTTTGAGATATTTTAGGTTAAATTATTAATAAATTACAAAAAAGTTTCATATTGGTATCAAGAAAGCCATGGAAACAATAGAATGTTTATGTTGATGAATTTGGTGAGGGTTTTCTCTGGACCCATAATGTTTATTTTTGTGATTAAACATACCTGTTAACGTGAAGGAAGACTTGTCGGTGAATAGAATTTTATTAAAAAACTTTGGATCCTGCTGCATAAACCTAGCTATTTCCAATGCATACTTAGGTCGGTCCTGCATGTTTTGTTCAGGAAGATTCTGAACGGACATAAATTTATAAGGATAAAATTTGTAAAATTTTAAGGTTAAATAGATTTTATAATCTGTTTTATTAAGTTCAGATGCCGCATCCGAGACTGATATTTCAGGATTTTCTAAAATTATTAAAAGTAGTTAGTGCAAGTCCAATAGAAAAAGTATAATAATTATCCTAAAAAACGAGGATATCCAAAACCTTGTTTTCATGTCGTGCTGCAGTCCTTTTTTTCATTTTAAAGCTTTTTCGTTCAATAAACTTTCTTACTATGTATTTAATAGTATCTATAGATGGTACCCGATGTTAAGGATAGAATAAGTAATATTCCGTTTGCACTATCGTCACATTATTATTGTTACCATAAAAAAGACGCATAATAGAGATTTTTTGTTCTTCTGATTAGCCCATCGACAAAAAAGCAATACAAACTACTTTTAATAGTTAATATGATAAATTTTAACTTATTACAATATCAAGACGTCAAATTTATTAAAACAATTTTATTGTTTTCATAGCTTTCTGGATACGAATATGATTTTTTTTAATTTATTTATATTTTAGGCTTAAACATCTCAAAAATGGTTCATCCAAATATAATCAATGTATATATATTTGAAATCAAAAAAAAAAGATCTTTTATTGAAGCGCATAATATACGGGGTGTTCCATTTAAAAAAGTTTAAGTTGCCTATATTTTTCCATTTTTTTGTTGCGATATTTTTTTACTGATAATTTCAAAAGATAATATGGAAAAAAAGCTACAACTTTTATATAAAACATTTTTTTCTGTCTTTAAAAATAAAGGCCCCAGAAACCACGTAAATATAATCAAAGACCCTGTACAAATATAAACTATAACTTCTTAATGTACTGGAGAATAATAACAACAAAATAATATTATTCCATATTTACATTACAATGAAGGAAAGTGCCTCTTTTCCTCCCGCGGATAATTTGATGAACCACGCGAAGCGGAGGGCATTAAAATTCAAGGAAGGAAATACACTTTACTCTAGAGGAACATCACATGATTTTTTCTACTACTTTTTATTCAAATTTTCAAAAATTATCTATAAATTTTGTGTTTTTATTAAATTGTGGTTTTGATTGTTTGGATAAACCCCTGTAACAAAAACTTGTCAAAGTCTAACGTAAGATTTGAAATCACTTAAGACATTGACAAGACATAGATTAATTGGCATGCTCGGCTGGAACGGAAAGGTAAAGATTTTTCCTCTATAGAGAGGTAAAGTGCTGTCTTTTACCCTTATTCAGAAGTTGAAAAACGGTATTTTCTAAAAAGGTAGTGGAAAATAGTATATTACATACGCAGGTGGAAAGTGTTTCATTTCTGTCGAAAGATGCGTTAGTAGACCGAGGCACAGCCGAGGCCTACTATACTTCTTGAGACAGAAATGAAACTTTCAACCGAGGTTTGTATACTATTTTATTTACAACCACTTTATTCATTTCCTATTATTTTAAATTGAAATTATGAAAATTGATCCGGTAATAATTTTATTAGGCGGCCGTGTTTCGCAATTTGTGTCGTCGTCATGGTAACGGGTTGTCAAAGTGTCAATACATAAAGTGTAAGATAGACGCTTTAAATTTGAATAGTAATTTGTTTTAGTTTTGCAAACCAAAAAAAAATGTTATCAGATGAGGAATTTGAGTGTGCTGCTACTCCACCAAAAATTCGAGAATATTATTATTATTATTAGAATTTGTATGTTCGTGTGTCACTATACCATTTTGAAATATCAATATTCAATGAGATTACAAAAAAAAAATTTTGCTTTTATATTACAAAAAAAATACTTTCCAACCGGGTGGAAAGTGGGCACTTTACTGGTTAAAAAAAGTCAAAATTTTAATTTTTTATTTTAAAAATATTATAGGGATACCTACCAATGTACAAACAGCATATCTGATGACAGTTTTTTAACAGTTCTAAACACTTTTGACAACCACTTAACAAAATGCCACAATTTTTGAACACTTTAACACAAAGAACATTTTAAAATTCCCAAAAAATTATTCATTTTTAATAAAAACAAAATTTATCTATTAATATTAAAGGATATTTTTAATTTTTTCTTGATTTTTAATTAGGGATAAATACATACTATAGTAACTTAATGTTTTGCTTGTATTATAAACAGCACACATCGTTGAAAAACACCCCTTTATCCATTTCTTATATAAAATACCATTGTACACATTACTTCAATGGAATATTAGCCATTTATTTTCAAAAAGATATATTATGTATAGAATTTAAAATGAGTCTTAGTTTACCGTCTATAATCAGGTGACACGTTAATAATTGATTTATTTAATACAGTTTAAATTTAAGTTTTAGTTTAGATAAACAGAACAGAAATTTATTAACAAATTGTTTAACAATTGATTCAAATAAATTTTATTTTTAAATTCTGATAAAAATAACAATAATACATTGTTATTAATAACGGACTGCATTTTTTTGTGAAAATTAATTTAAATTAGCTGAAAGTCTTAACGGGTATACAGGCATTTTCTGATCATTTACAATTATTATCATTTATTTTGTTTAAAGACCTTTTTATTTTACGATGATTTATTAGAAATTCGACCATTTTAGTTTTAAAAACTTTGTTATTGTAGAAAGTGTCGCAAGAGTTGATGAGTTGCGGATGTTATACTAATTTAAAGAATTAAAATTTGGAATTGATTCTTAATTAAAATAAATTATAATAAATAGTATACCAATGAACTACAGAGCTCAACAAAATTTGTTGTAAATTAAACTACCACATAAAAACTAATGTACAATATTGAATCACAACATTTAAATTTATTGCTTAAGATAAGATCCATTTTGGGAATAGTAATCAAACTATTAAATACCTTCTAAAAAGTTTTGTTTTCAATAAGTTATTATAATCACACTAAAATGGTAATATTTTCTTAATATTTTGACAGCACTACTGAAGTTTTTTTTTTAATTAAACCCCAAAGTAACGTTCAGGCTCACATGGGAATGCCAAAAAGAACTAGAAGTCCTGTAAGGACGCAACAGGGTTACTTTCCTGTGGGTACCAGGACATTCGGGAATAGAAGGCAACGAAAAAGGGGATGAGCTGGTAAGACGCAGATTATCCACACTATATTTTGAACCAAAAGCTGCCGTTGGAGTGACCCAAACCTCAGCACGAGGGCAAACCAGAGAATGGATCCGAAACAAATACGAGGAATACTGGGAAAACCTCAGTAGAATACAACATGGAAAAAGCTTCATAAGGGGCCCATCCTAAAGAACGAAGGAAAAACTACTCAGACAAAATGGAAAAAGTATAACAGTAGGGTTGCTAACAGGGCACGATAACCTAAGAGGATACCCACACAAGATAGGCTTATACCATGGGGACCCAAATTGCACAATGTGCGACGAGGAAGAAGAAACAGCCTACCATATACTGGGCGAATGTGAAGCGTTGAATCACAAAAGACAGGCATTATTTGGGCAACCGGAAATGAGCCCACAGGAATATATCAACCAACCAGTCTCGGGGTTTACAGACTTGTAGAAGAAACAAGTCTAATGGGATGATTGGTATAAAAGAGATTAGGCACAAAAAGTCCAAGAGGCTCCGCTGTCTCCGGTAGTGAAACAAGACGGCATATTAAATTAAATTATTCTTTGTCTTATTATAGATACCTGGACACACCAGCCTAGAGGGTAATGAATCCGCAGACCTTCTTGCCAAAAGGGGGCCGAAACAAAATTCACAGGGTCGGAACCGGTCATCGGTATATCTTATGGAATGGCCAAGCAGTTCATATCAGCTTGGACACAAAGAGAAAATCTTCGGTACTGGCATGGACTTCCGGGTCTCAGACACTAGAGGCCTTCATAAGCCCACCGAACCAACAATGTACTGTCAAACTACTGGAGCAATCAAGGGTACACCTTAAAACTCTAGTGGGACTGTACACGGGACACTGCAGATTAAAATACCACATGCACAAGATCGGCCTAGCGAAAGACGCCGAGTGCCGCATGTGCATGGAGGGGGATGAATCGGCAGAACACATACTAAGGATTTTTTCGCGACTTACCATTTTTAACTACTGGTTGATAGCAGTTCTTTCCCCCACCATTCTAACCGTGTTTAACCCGCCTTTCCTGGCAAAAACGAAACGGTTTACGTATGTCAACTTACATACCATTCGTTTAATACACACAGTTTAAATTTAAATGTAAGGTCTTTGGAGAGTTAAGAAATAAGTCGAAAAGATAATTTATAAACCAAACTTTTCATTTTATAAGATATTAGCTGTTTCCAAGTCAACTATAATAAGTACATTTTTTTTATGATTTTAATATAATTGCACTTATTCATCCATTTGGAAATTAATCAATAAACCAAAAAATCTGCAATCCAAATGGTTGTTAAACCATAGCAAAAAAACATCACAGGAACCAAAACAATAGAAAAGCCGCGAATCCTCCATTATTTTAAATGTAAACTTGACATAACCATTATTAACGCTCCTCCTGACTAGTGGCGATAGCGGTAGTTACTGGGTACAAAGTAATGACGTAGATACTGACGTCAAAAGACCTTCCAATACGTTACCGCTTCTCGCGAAAATAAACCGGTATGTTAACTATCCTAACAATGTTCAACGCGGTATGTCGCCAAAATTTTATGACTGTGTTCGTGCCCAGCAATGGCACGACTAAGATTCGCAATCTTTGGGAATGACACCTTGTTGCCAGGGGAGGTGAAAGATTTCTCTCCCAACAGGATCATCAGATTTATTAGGAGTCTGGACCTGGTGGGAGAAATATAAAAGGGTGTGAGCCACAATAGACCGATCGGTCGCGGTGGAAGGGTGTTATACCCACTCACTTTAAACCTACCTACCTATTATGTATACGCCCCAAAATAATATAAATTTATTAGGTTTATGTTCCCAAAATAGATACATGTAATAATCGTACATATTTGGCCATTTTTAGGCGTGACCAATACTCAAAAAAAAATTAATCCACCACAATCACATCGATATTATTTAAAACCTTAAAGTTACTAAATAGAGGTCAACTTACTATTAAAGTTTCAATTAAACATTGCTAGCCGGAAGCTTCTTTAATCAGTAAATAGCAAAGCAAGCTGCCTCTCGTTTGTTCTAAATTAGGCAGTTTAAGGTAAATGCACAAAATAATTAACACAATACTATAAAATGCCGTAAGTATTTTTGCAGGATTATCCTTCTTAACTGCAGCAAAGCAAATGGAATTTTAAATCCGGGATAAAGGTCTGTAAATTCTTAATTTAGTAGTGTATCCTTGGCTTAGCGATAATGCATTTTGTTGACTAAGAGCGGTAGTGTACACTTATGTATAATAGAAATTTTCAGAAAATTGTGCAGTAAAATATTTATTGAAATTGTTTTTGTGCTTTTCACTTTAACGTTATTTTACCCCAAATGCAAAGTTTTGTCTATTTTTTGTCGTTGTTTTTTGCTACGTCCCAACCATTTCAACCTAAATTTTGATGTTAGGTATTTATACAGTCCGTAATAGTACAGGATCCCACTGCTAGATTATGCAGGTATCTGTTTTTTTGATACAACCAATTTTAAATGAATGTTAAGGAAGTATGCAATCGATTAGGGATAGGTTGCCTATAAAAAATTAGCCGCAATTATCTGTAATAACTTGCAACTATATGTTTTTTAATGAATTTTACGACATTTGACAGATAATAATGTCACAAATTGAAAAAGAAATGGTTGCCAGCTCTCAGTCAGCCGCAGCGTTAAGGTTGCCAGCTGTAAACAGGTATATCAGTATTAATTGTTTACACTTACCGGTTTTTTTTTATTTTTTAATACAAAATTAAAGTTTTATATATACTAATTACAAGAATCCATGGTTGCCAGTTGGAAAATGGCCGCAAACAGAGGTTACCATGATTTTAATGAACGATTCTCGCTCCAGGTAAGTGGAAGCGCAAGAGAGAAGATGCACGCATTGTTATGTTCTGTAATCAAGAGTATAATGTAGTGTCGATGTAGTTCTAGTATTTCTTTACTTATTTTTTATTAAACATAAATTTTAAAGCATGATGACTATTTTTTTTGCGTGAGGAAAACCTTTAATTTCTTTTACTTGTATTTTTTACTTAAAAAGTTGTCTACAGAATCTTTAAAGAAAATCGAATTTTTTTCATTTATTCATTCAATGCTCATGGATAGAAATATTTCTGTGTTTATTGGATTAAGATCTACTTTTTTTATTATAAATCTTCTTAATATTATTATATTTAATTTGTGATAATTACTCCACGTCAATTCACACACACACTAACATTCATTAGTCAATCAGAGCAATGGAACATAAAATGATGATGTTAAACAAAATTTTAATTTCAAAGTTTTTTTATTAAAAAAGTAAAAACCAATTTTTTTCACAAATTATGTATTGAACATTGTACTTATTCTGACCAACCGTAGTTTTCTGGATTAAAGGTAATACAACATAGATCAGTTGCATTTTGCCACCTGCAATTTATGAAAATAGTTCTCAACAATTTTTGTTTTAATGATTTCAAATAAGGTGGAATCAATTTCGAGTCAAAACTTGTGACTTTCTTTAAAAATTTCTCTTCTTTGTTTCTTAAATATTCCATATCTAGCCTTATTAACACTATTGCATTTTTTTACGCCATAGATAAGTGCGGTAAATTCTTGGACAACAGAATTTTTTTTAATATTAAAAACGTCAGTTTTGTCTGTCAACGACCCAAAAACTGTTTGAAAGGTTTTATTATTTGAAAAGATTTTGAAAGGCCTGATCTTTCTTATATTGTAAAATGCAGCTGAATAATCACAGCCAGTAAATGCATGGAATGATGGCAATGCGCGACATAAAATTGGGCCTAACTTCGCCGCTAGTTGCGTACAATTTATACAACTTTCATCTTTTTTCGATTTTTTTTTTTTTGATTTTGTACCAGCCAAGGAAGTTTTAAACGTGTATGGAAGCCCAATGCTATGGCCCATTCGATCAAAAAATGTCCAGCCCAGTATAAAAATAACTGTCAGACTTGGCCTTGCCGATTCTGCGCAATAACAAAATTCCATGAAATAATTTAATGTGTTGCCCACTTACACACTGATAAATCAATGTGCAGTTAGGCAACACATTATACTTTTATGAGGGCCGGAATACCTTTTTAATGCATCAAGCACGCGGCGTATGATATCCGCGCTGTACCATCCACCACCGTTGGCGTCGTCGTCTCATCAATCGCCGTTTGTGTTGTGGTTTGTGCCCTTTGCGCCGTATTAGTTTCGGTTGTTTTGCCTTGTGTGATTATATTTTGTGGTTGCAGGAGTTTTTTGGATTGATAAAAACATTTTTATTTTAGTGATTAGTGTTTATTTAATTGTGACTATAATTTTGTGTTTATTGTTTGTTACTTAATATCGTAACAAAATGACTGGAGGTTGTATGGTTTTGTCTTTGAAATCCAAGGGTAACATACCCGGCATTTTTTACTTTAGGTAAGTATTTCTTATATTTAAATTAGGTGTTTCTTATGAGACGTAACGTTAGGTAACCGAATAAATAATAATACCTATATCAATTATGAATAATAGAAAATAAAATATTCATAGGAAATAGCAGTGGGAAAGTAAGGCAATCTTAACTATCTTTTAGATGATTACCACAATGTTTGTGTGTTTTTGTGGATTATAAAAAAGAAATAAGGTTTACATTTAGGTACTTTTATTTTATTTAACAATTTAGTTTAAAATTTAATTTAAAAAATCGTGTTTTATTTATTTACAAAGATTTTTGATAAAAAAAACAAAACTCCCGAAAATATCAACCATTTAAATAGAGGGCTGTAAAGATTCTTTCCATATTATATCAGATGATATAAAATCCAATATTACAAAATAATTTTAAATATTCTACAGTGATATCGTTGAATAACCAACAATTTTGTGCAAAAAAAACAGTGAATGTTTAAATTTGACTATATATTTTTAACTGAGCTGAATACTCATTGCCGCAAAATCGCATTGCCGACCCTAAATTCCTCTTGCCGTCACGGTTGGACAATTTATCTTTACTTTTTTCACTTTTTTTATTCCTTGTTTGTACCAGCCAATAAAATAATAATATAATTCGAATTATCAATTAATTCGATTATTGAAATCATTCATAATTCAATAATTCGATTCTTAAAATAATCCGATTAAGCCCATCACTAGTATACTATACGTAAACTGTCGTTATGGTATAAGGGTCACAGATGCCATGTTTTTTTCTTATTTACAGCACATGACAATGCGTGCATCTTCTCTCTTGTGCTTCCACTTACCTGGAGCGAGAATCGTTTATTGAAATCATGGCAACCTCTGTTTGAGGCCATTTTCCAACTGGCAACCATGGATTTTTGTGATTAGTATATATAAAACTTTAATTTTGTATTAAAAATTAACAAAAAAATCAGGTAAGTGTAAACAATTAACACTGATATACCTGTTTACAGCTGACAACCCTAACGCTGCGGCTGACTGAGAGCTGGCCACCATTTCTTTTTCAATTTGTCACATTATTATCTTTCAAATGTTGTAAAATTCATTAAAAAACATATAGTTGCAAGTAATGTCAGCGAATTAATCATACTAAAATTAATTACAGATAATTGCGGCTAATTTTTTATAGGCAACCCTAATCCATTACATACTTCCTGTACATTTATTTAAAATTGGTTGTATCAAAAAAACAGATACCTGCAGAATCGAGCAGTGGGATCTTAGACTATAATCTTCTACGATACTAAAGCGGTACAGGGAGCTAGATTAAAAAATAATCTTTAGTAGTTATAGTCCCGGAGCTATGTAAAAATTTAGTCAAAATTTTTTTCTTAGGCGCTTATTAGTAGAACGCATTAGAGAGTTGTATCATAAAAATTCGAGAAGGTCAGCTGCGGTTCCGTTGGGGCAATGAGCGGCGGTAGCCTCTTTGGTAATGATAAAGCACTAAATTTCAAAATGACAACGTTTAGTGACAACTTACTTGTATTTTTATTGTGGTTCATAAATATGGGGCGATAATAAAGCAACAATTTGTTTAAATATATGAGCATCTAACTCGCAAAAGGTGTAACCGAAAAATCTTATTTTTTTACCGTGGACGTAGATTTGCATGCTCTTCAATAAACTTTAATAAAATTTTTCTCCAAAATAATTAGGGAAGCCAACCAATTGCGCTACCCGGTATATTCAGTTTTTGCCTCCCAACTTAAAACTTGTAGCTAACCCAATATCTCGAAGGAAAAAAATCAATTAGCTGATTATATCATAGTGCTTTATACTTTAGCTGGTCGCTCGAATATAAAAAAAAACTTTTAATGATTTTCTCTCAGCTTAACATTTATCTGGTGATAGCTTATATGCAACTATGGATAAATATATATATATATATATATATATATATATATATATATATATATATATATATATATATATATATATATATCAGCTTTGGCTGTATCTCGGTACAAAAATAATTTTGGAAATAACGAAAATAATTTAAGATACGTCATTTCCTTCCAGATAAAAATTTGTAATCTGATTTTCAATATATGTACTGCTGTTATTAATTAAAAAAAAATCAGCCAGCAGTAAGTCGAGAAAAACCTTGTCAGCTGATCAAGGAAGTTTAAAGGTGTATGGAAGCCCAATGCTATGGCCCATTCGTTCAAAAAATGTCCAGCCCAGTATGAAAATAACTGTCAGAGTTGGCCCCGCCGAATCTGCGCAATAACAAAATTCCACGAACACATTATACTTTTATGAGAGCCGGAGTACCGTTTTTGGTGCAAGGGCGCGCGCGGCGCGTATGAAACTATATCCGCGCTGTACCATCAACCGTCGTCGTCTTATCATTCGTCATTTTCGTTGTGGTTTGTGCCCCTTGCGCCGTATTAGTTTCGATTGTTTTTCTTTGTGTGATTATATTTTGTGGTTGCAGAAAAACCTTCTTATTTTAGTGATTAGTGTTTATTAAATTGTGACTATAATTTTGTGTTCATTGTTTGTTACTTATAATATCGTAACAAAATGACTAGAGATTGTATGGTTTTGTCTATCCAAGGGTAACATACCCGGCATTTTTTACTTTAGGTAAGTATTTCTTATATTTAAATTATATTTAAATTAGGTGCTTCTTATGAGACGTAACGTTAGGTAACCGAATAAATAATAATAGATCAATTCTGATTAATAGAAAATGAAAATTTCATAGGAAATAGCAGTTAGAAAAGTAAGGTAATCTTAACTATCTTTTAGATGATTTCCAGAATGTTTGTGTAATTCTGTGGATTATTAAAAAGAAATAAGGTTTACATTTAGGTACTTTTATTTCATTTAATAATTTAGTACATTCTTTTAAAGGATCAAAATTATTAATTACTGGGCAGACCAGGCAAATTTTAATATATACAGGTCCCTCTAATTGAATGAAAGAGAGTACAATTTTATGTTAAAGTTCCTTTTTGCTTTTTCTGTATTTGTTTAAAAGAAATTAGATTTTTGGTTTCTTAATCTTACATTATCAACTTTTTAAGCTCGACATACTGTAGACACATGATATTTAACTGATACTGTTACAATGGATACCTAGGTACCATAGGTTACTAAACATTTTTAACCACTGTTATTCTGTCTCATGAATGTTTATTAGTAAAAAGTATATGCCTAAAAAGCAGTTATAAAAATTTTCACTTTTTAATGTACAACCAGAATCATAGGATTAGACTAAACTCATTTACACTATCTTGCCCTTTTTTTATCACAAAATTGGTGATAAGTACATGAAACTATCATACAATGTTTGAAAATTATTTTAAAAAAACGTGTTTTTATTTATTTTCAAAGATTTTTGGTAAAAATACAAAACTCCCAAAAATATCGACCATTTAAATAGAAGGCTGTAAAGTGGCGCCGTCTATTCTTTCCATATTATATCAGATGATATAAAATCCAATATTACACAATAATTTTAATTATTCTATAGTAGTATCGTTTAATGACCAACAATTTTGTGCAAAAAATTAAAAAAAGCAGTAAATGATTGAATTTTACATTTGATGATGTCAACTTTATAGATAGTAACAAAGAATTAAATCCGGCTCTGACCTAGTATTCATTGCGCAAACTCCGCGGGGCCAACCCCTTATTCCCACTGCCCTGCACGCCTGGACAATTTTGTTATACAGCATTGGCCTTCATACACCTTTAAACGTCCTTGACTATATTATTGCAGTTTGATCCGGGAAAGATACATACATCATGTTGCATTTAAATAGGCGATGGATGCTCCCGCCTAGCTTCTGCGATATAACTCTCAAAGTATCAGCTGACGGTTTTTGCACTGAGATACAGCCAAATGACATATATATATTTATATATATATATATATATATATATATATATATATATATATATATATATATATATATATATATATATATATATATATATCTATATATATATATATATATATATATATATATATATATATATATATATATATATATATATATATATATATATATATATATATATTAATCCATACTTGCACATAAGCTATCATATGGTAATTTAACAAGTTTTAAGTTCGAAGGAAATGACTGAATATTCCGGGTGATGCATCGTCGGGCGGATATAGGAAATTCCATGTAATTTTTTATAGGGTAAATTATTCTTTCCTCTTCTTCCCTGGCATTACAACTTTGGGTAAGTCTTAGCCGCATTCACTATTGCTCTTCATCTCCTACGATCTTGTGCTTCCACTTGCCACTGCTAAACTCCCATCTTAGATAGATTTGCTGCGACAGCATCTTTCCATCTTTTTCTCGGGCTACCTATTGATCTTCTGCCATCTGGTCTCTTAAGAAATACTGTTTTTATCAATCTATGGTCTTCTGATCTTACTACATGACCTGCCCATCGTATTCGGTTAGCTTTTATGTGTCTGACTATGTTTTTACTGCCATACATTGCCGCCAATTTAGCATTGTGGCGTCTTTTCCACACTCCTGTTGTTTCATCTCTATTGGGTCCAAATATCATTCTTAGAACTTTTCTTTCAAACACAAGAAGCTTATTTATTCCCCGTTGATTGAGGGTTCAAGTTTCGCTGCCATAAGTAACTACCGGGCGAATTATTTACCTGTACAAAGTTAGTTTGGATTGTCTCTTTAACAGTCTAGATTTTCATAATGTTGTGAGAGAGTATAACGCCCTATTTCCTGCCTGCCATTATTTGTGCTGAAACATCCTTTTCCACTCGATTGTCATCCGTGATTACCGCTTCTAGGTACTTAAATTCCTTAACCACTTCGAAGTTGATCTCATTAAGGGTTCTATTCTGCCTAATTTGGGGCCTTGGATTTTTTGTAACTACCATGTATGTTGTTTTTTCTTGTTTACTGGTAGGCCCAGATTACCTGCTTCTTTCTCCAGCTGTGAAAAAACCTCTCGCATGTCTCTTGTTGGCTTCCCCAATTATTTTGGAGAAAAATTCTATTAAATTTTATCCAAGAGCATGAAAATCTACGTCCATGGTAAAAACTTTAGATTTATCGGTTATACCGTTTGCGAGTTAGATGGTAATATATTTTTTTAAAACTGTTACTTTATTATTGCCTGATATTTATGAACAACAATAAAAATACCAATTAGTTTTGAATTAACATTGTGATTTTGAAATTAAGTGCTTTATCATTATCAAAATTATCAACGGAACCGCAGCTGACGTTCACAAAGCTTTATGATACAACTCTCTTTCATTCCACTAATTAAGAGGAACTTGGATATGTAAATCTGTCACTGACTCCAGGACCATTACTAATATTGTTTATTAAGACGTTTCCTTCCTTATTTTTCTGTATCAGTGACATTTAGTAACTGCTACAGAAAATTTAGATCTTTATCGAACAATATTAAATAAATTATTTTTAAAAAAGATTAACGGTTTATTTTAGGTCTGTGCAATGGCAGCTAGATCTAGCTCAAGCTTTTTAGTAAAAACTCTTTAAAATATTTATTTACAGAGTTTATTGCAGTAAATCCAAAGTATTGTCGTTATGATTATCTAATATCTAATAACTTGATCCGGTAAATTAATATGACCATATTATCTGAACATCTGAGAAAGTTTAAAAATTACTGCTATATCTTAGACTAAATGCTAATTCTAGACCAGATAATTTATTTCCCAATGTGCGAAAATGCAGTAGTAAAAATTCTTCGCGAGTGGAACAATACCAGAGGCATAAAAAAGTGCCGTGGTCATTCTTAGATAAAAAAAAGGTTAAAACTATCTGGAAAACTATTAACCTATCACTTTAACCATTATTTCTTGTAAATGCATGGGAAATTTAGGGCTTTTATGGAATTTGGTTATTTTCGGGGTCCCTCGGTAACTTCGAATATTCTAGCAACTTAGATCTATGACTAAAAGAATATAAAGAATAGACCTTAACTCGAACATTTTGGTATCCGGGTACAGTTACTTTTCTGTAACTATCTATCTAACAGAACTTATCAAGTAAAAGTGAATGGTGATTTCTTTAGTATGCATAGGGTAGGTAGTTTACTACCCTTGAACAGTACTGGGTCCTGGTAGAGGCTTTAAACTAACTATTCAAAATAAGGTCAATGCAGCAAAAATTGAAAGGATCTGACAAAAACAAAAAATCGTTTTTTTAACACATATCTTTATTGCCTTAAAATATTTATCACACCTTTTTTTATTAAAAAGAGCTATACTGCCTTTATAATAAAGGCAAACCCTTTAAAAAAAACTAAATTTTGTTAACAACCCATCCAAAATTTGTTTAAAAATTTAAAATTTTTTTTTCCGGGGTAAAAAAAGGGCTGAAGGTTTCGTTTAATTTTTTAAATATGGGCCCGAAAAAACGATAATAAAATTTAATAAAGGAAAGAAAAAAATTTTAAAAAATAAAATTGGGTAAAAAAAATAAATAAAATATTTTTTTATTATTTAAAAAATAAATTAATTTATTTATTTATTTATTTTTATAAAAAATATTTTTAATTAAATTTTTAATAAATAATAATTTATTATATTTATTAATTATAAATATATATATATATATATATATATATATATATATATATATATATATATATATATATATATATATATATATATATATATATATATATATATATATATATATATTATATATATATATATATATATATATATATATAGATATATGTTCTGTTTTATACATATTATACAGGTTGTATTGTATGCGACTTTTTAATATTAAATTTGCAGGCGTTGATTGTCAAGTGAACCAAACCGTAAAAATATGTTCCGATAAATTATCAATTTTTAATTATGCTTCTTACAATTTTCACATTTAATCTTCCTAGGGCATGAATTATTGCCGGAAATTTTTTGAGTACATGAATTTTTTGAAAATTATCACAAATCGCGAAGCGACGAGGGATAATTTTCACTTGTAATACCACTAGTGTCTAAATTATTTCCGGAAATTTTTCGAAGTTACGAATATTTTAAAAAATTTTCTTAAAATATTCGTGAGGAGAAATGGATAATAATTTAGACACGAGTGGTATTCGAAGAAAATTTCGCACTTTAATTATTAAATTAAAATTAATGACTAATGACAGTTATTAAATTTAGAAATGTAGGCTGAGATAACCGTCAATCGACATTTGTTTAAAGGAACTGTAACCATGGTGATAATCAAATGTAAACCGCTGTCTTTGTAGTGTAAAAGTTGCAGAAATGGCTCTTTTTGGCAAAGAAAGTACCTTTCAATAAGAAAGGAAGTGGAAAATTTAACGCCCTGTAACACAAAGAAATCAAAAGTAAGTGTTTGGAAACAATTTTCAGAGTTTTGTCGAGAAAAATCATATAACATCGACGGTCCCATATCTGCAGAGCAATTGGCTGGTATTCTTGAGGACTGGGGTTTTAATATGAAAAAGAAAAATATTGAGGACTATAAAGAAAGTGTAGTGAAAGTTTTGGGGAACTCCGCCGCAAAACAATTGCAGGAATTATATTTCAAAAAGTTTAAAATCAAATTTGATCCGTTTAGTGATATAGAGTTTGCTACATGAGAGCTGCGCGTGATGCCAAGCGCCGTCAGTTACAAAGGGATCCATCGAAGGAAAAGTAAGTGCATCGATATTAACCAAGGAAGAATATAGCAAAATTTTAGAATATATGATGAAAACACACCAGACGGACTTCAAAAAATTTCTTTTACGTGATCTCCCATGAATTGGCATGGAGAGGGAGAGGGGTCTGCAGCATCTATAAACATTTTTCTGAAGAAACTGACACAGAGGCAATCTTACGGGACATTGAGTATAATCCTGTATTTTCCAAGACGAGTCAGGAGGATCTAAGAGATTGGCCAGACAGTAAATAGTTAAAACCAACACTTCTAACCCTGAAATATGTCCAGTTCGACTTTATAAAGACTCATGGAAAAAAGAGGTGTCTCTATGCAAACTGATAGACTGTTTCTTACGCCAAATCCTCAGTGGAATAATCCTAATTCCTAAAGGGTGGTATAAAATTCTCCAGTTGGAGCTAACAGTATATCATCTTGGTTCCAAAATGCTGCATCCATTGTAGGGAGTTGAGACAAAAAGAAAAAAATTATAAACCATTCAGCGCAGCGACTGCAGTATCAAATATGGCAAAAATGGTATCGGTGAACAACAACTTGTAAAAAGCAATGTGCAGTCAATTAAGCCATATTTCAAATTGGATAAGGAACACCATCACAAAATAATCCAGACTTTGACGACTGTTGAACGCTCTTCAGAAAATAAGCCTACGGAAAGCGTCGATATGAATAAAGTTTCAAGAATCACTTATAATAATTGTGTATTTAATATTAACAATAATAACTGATAAAAATAGTAATATTAACTCAACACAAGTACCTAAACTATTTTTTAAATAGTAATTTTTTGTAAAGCATTTTTTTTGCAATAAAAATTTGATTTAGATTTGTTTTTTATGTGTTTGTGTTTTCTTCAGAAAAATGTAGAAACAATTTATGAGCAGGTATGTAAAAACAATATTTACTTATAGAGTTATTAGCTGCTCTTAGGCCAAGTTAATAAAATCTTGAGATGTCGGGAGGTTTAATTAGGTAGAAATCATGGTTGTATCATTAATTCTTTATATGGAACGATGTAAATAAAATCCAACCAATTTTAGTTAAAAGGGAAGTTGTTAAAGGGATTAAGAGAAATTTATTTAATTATTTTTTGACAAATTTGAACTACTAAAGTTGGTTGATTACAAGGCGAACCAATTAAATATTTTAGGTTTCGTTATTTTCCATAAATACCTATTTTCAAATGCTAATAAATCAAAACCAACCCATTTTAGTTAAAAGAGAAGTTGTTGCGTAGAATTAAAGAAAATATATTTTATTATTTTTGGACAAATTTGAACTACTAAAGTTGGTTTATTACAAGGCGAACCTATTAAATATTTTCGGTTTCCGTATTTTCCATAAATACCTATTTTTAAATGCTAATAAATCAAAACCAACCCATTTTAGTTAAAAGAGAAGTTGTTGCATGGATTAAGGAAAATATATTTTATTATTTTTTGACAAATTTGAACTACTAAAGTTGGTTGATTACAAGGTGAACCTATCAAATATTTTCGGTTTCGGTATTTTCTATAAATACCTATTTTCAAATGCTAATAAATCAAAACCAACCCATTTTAGTTAAAAGAAAAGTTGTTGTAGGGATGAAGGAAAATATATTTTATTATTTTTTGACAAATTTGAACTACTAAAGTTGGTTGATTACAAGGCGAACCTATTAAATATTTTCGGTTTCGATAATTTCCACAAATACCTATCTATTTGCAAATGCAAGTAAATCAAAACCAACTCATTCTATTTAAAAAGAGAAGTTGTTAAAGGGATTAAGGGAAATATATTTTATTATTTTGACAAATTTGAACTACTAAAGTTGCTGGATCATATTGGTTTTTGCCATAAAATGTTTTTGGCCCATCATGCATAAGCAATATTGATTTAATTGAGATTTATTGTCAACTGATCATGGGGCGGGGGCGTGATTAAAATCCACAAATCTACTTAAATGTCAAACGCCTATTGTCATGTAAACATGAATTTGCCTCTGATTTTTATCAAATACCTAATTGACTGTATTTATATCATTCTAAATTGAAGTTACATTGAAGTTACTTAAATATTTTAAAGATGAAGAGTTTTGAAAAATACAGTTAATATATATATATATATATATATATATAAATTAAGAAGAAATAAGTCACTTAAAAATGTTTCATCGTGACCTGAAGTATTTAAGTTTTTTGATTCAAGAAAATAGTGAATTATTATCGGAAGAAAACATATTCAAAACAATTCAAGTTGGATTGTTGCAAATTTCATCTAGATTTGTGAATACTTCCAAAAGCAAGCAGAACAAGATTGTATCCAAGTATTATGTATATATAATGAAACATGGACATTTATTAAGTCTTTCTGGTCCTAGCTATTCACCATTAAAGAGAGAAGAAGTGTTAGTAGATTTTCAGAAACATTTAAAGTGGATCAAACAAAATATTATGTAAGTTTGTCGGCTTTCGTTAATTAAGTATTTGCTGGTAATAAAACTCTTTAATTAGTCTAAAACCGTGTTTAAACTAATTCAGGCAAACTCAAGTAACACAAATTGTTGTTTAAATGTAAAGGCGTATGGTTTGACGGAAACGCAATCGATACCTAATATTTTAACGGGACTCAAATGACATTGTCAACTTTATAACCTTTTTATTGTCATCATTTGTTTTCAGAATTTCCACTTATTAATTCTGCTTAGGGTACCCAATAAGAATAAAATTACCGGAAATTTTTTTAGTTGTCATAGTAACGACAGTAAATTACGGATTCTTATTGGTTAGGAAGTATAAGTGCGAAATTTTCTTTAAAAATTCATGTACGAGTCAAATTTCTTATATATTATTTTATCTTTTTTGCTGTCTATCACCTTTGTTTGTAGTGATTATTGACATTTGCCTGACACCTAGTAAAAAAACTATGTGAAATCAATTATTTTTATATAATAATATATCTGATATTATAAATTTTATTTTACTAGGGCACGGAAAAAATAAAAAAAATTCCCGTAATACGAACATCCACTTTTATTTTTAAGCAATATTAACATTTCCCTGAAACGCAGTAAGAAAGTTGTATAGAAACAATCAATTTTATATAAAAATGTATCTGATATTATATATTTTATTTTATCAGGGCACGGAAAAAATCAAAAAATATTTTCAAAAATACGAACGTATCCGCTTTTATTTTTAGTCAATATTAACATTTCCCTTAAGCCTAGTAAAAAAGTTATATAATTCAATCAATATATAATTTATCTCCTTTCATTTTTAGTCAATATTGATAATTCCCTAAAACCTATTAAAAAAATTTTATAAAATCAATTAATTTTATATAATAATGTATCTGATATATTTTTTAAATTTTACTAGGGCATGGGAAAAGTAAAAAAAATACCCTATACGATATGATGTGCCTTCTCCATAAATACTAAAAATAAATATTGCATGAAAAAATATTATTATTTTCTAATTATATGATAGCTGTCATGTGCCGAAAAATTTCCACTTATTAATTTTACGTCTAAATGCTTATATGGATTGAAAAATTTCAGAAAATGACTGGTATAAAATTTTAAATTTAATTTTTTTTTCTAAAACATTTTAAGTTACATTTTAGCTATGTTTCAACGTGATGTTTTCACAAAGAAAACTGAAAAGAAAACTAAAATATTAAACCAAAAATAGTAAATATTGCATTGGTCCAAACCCTTTTTTAATATTCTTTTATAACAATCTGCAAAGTTCTAGTAGGTACCTAGTTCTGTAGAATAACGATTATATTCCATTAAATATAATTTTGTTAAATTAATTTTTTTATTTTTGAAAAATAAATAAATATTTAAATACTAATTATTATGCCTTATCAAAACTGTTAATCGTATTCAGTTTCTTATGTCTTGCTCTAGAGTTATGAGTCCTTTGAATGGTTCATGGTGTAGGAGTAATAAATCCTCAATAATATTTATTTTATCTGTTCAGTGACATATAATAAAAATTATCAGACAAATCTAAAATGCAAATTACAAACAACAAGCGTTCCAGTAGTAAGTCTTTTTTTATTATTATTATTACCACTTATAAAATAATTACAAAAAATGTTGGTAGTGGCGACCTTGACTTAACAGACAGGCTTTTGTCCTCCCTCGCATCGATTGGCGCACTTTTTTAAATATTCTCGGTATATCCCATACAGTTTTAAACGCGACAACTATTTACTGTTGCAATTCTTTAAACTATTAACAGGAAACTAGACTTTTAAGGTGACCTCATTAAAAGAAATCCAAACTATTAAAACCCGGGGATCTTGCTGGCAACGGTTGAGGTCCTTCGCGATCTAAACGGTATTTAAATGATCTCGGACAACTGCACTAAAATAAGCAGGAGCTCCTTCGTGCGTGTACCACATTTGATTCCTCAACGCAATTGGCACGCCTTCAAGCGACCCAGATAATTTTTCTTGGGGAAAATGTAAGTAGGACTGTCCATTAAGACGTCCTGGTAGAAAAAATGGGACTATTAAATAATTATCAACAATTCCTGCCCATACATTATCCGAATAATGCTGTTGAAAATTGGTTTCGAATATTGCATAAGTGTTTTCTTCTGCCCCCAGATAATTCTTAGTTTTGTAATACTTCGCTAAATAATTTTTGCTGTTCTCTTTTGGAATATTTATTCAATAAGGAAAACCTTTACTAGCGAATTGCTTTGGCTTATCCACTGTAAAATGTTAAAGTTCGTAAATAAGTAATTTTTGTAGGAACGGTATTTGTTAAAATTAACCGTTTCACCTAATAAAACAAATGTTTTGAAATAATTTTTGCTTAGGTTCAATATATTAAATATTATTAATTTTTAATATATATTAAAATTCTTTAACAATATTTTGTTCTAAACAAAAATTTTAACATCTTTTGCTACATTTTCATAGACTGAGTTAAAAACTATCGTTGGGTATTTAATAATAAATTTAATGTTTAATAATAATTCAGTATTATCCACACAAGGTATTTTTAAAGAAGCGTATTCATTTAGCCGTTGCCGCGGAAAATGGATACCAAAGCGGTGTCCACAGTACAATGCTTTCATTTTGAAACCAACCACCCCAAATATCTTAATTTTATATTTGATAAAATTTTATCACCTCCTTACCTACAGCTAACCCCACTCTTACATGTCAAATGGCAACCCCCATGGTGTGACACATCATGACAAACAGCATACCATTTGCTATCCACCTGTACCAAGAAACTTGAAATCGGTGGATGTAAAAGCAAGTTGAAAGAAAAAATGTGTGTAATTAATAAATATTGTATCGCGCTGGAGTAGTTAATTTTATCAAATGGTTAAAATGTGCGCAGTCATTGGCTAGACAAAAATAAAGCCTTTTTTGAAATTCCTTGCAGACTAATATCTGTGCATTCATTACACTGATATTTTTGTAGTACCTAATACAACAAACACGGCAATAACACAAGTTATAAAGACGTTTAGAAACCAGTTGAATATTATTGTCAGGATTCTTATTTTGATATCGTCAGATTAAAATTAAGAATTGTAATTGAAATGATGTATAGACTATCCGAAAGAGCAGAAATAATTTTCCTTTATGAGGATGAAAAGCGCGTAGAACCGCCAGAGTATTCAATGGAAGGCATCAAGACAAAAACGTGGGGCGTAAGTATGTGATGATATTGGAGAGTAAATAAGAAATTGTATCTGTATGTAATAAGAAAACTACACTAAAAAGAGTTTTAGATGAAACCTGTCAGATGAAGGTACTAATAGAGTTTGCAATAGACCCAATGTTGTCTATTCCGAACGTTTCCATCATATCAAATTTCAATTACATGAACTTACCGAAAACGATTACGATAGAAGATTACACTTTTGCGAATTAATGTGCCAGAGAATTGACGAAGACCCCTCAAAAATATCTGCTTTACTGACGAATCAACTTTTTAAATAGATTAGTTAACAGACACAACTGTGTCACGGTGAGTTTTTATTCCTAGGTTTGTTTTTAATAATTTAGTTTGTTTACCTTAATGCAGGTCGGTTTTCATTTTTTTTTTTCAGTTTATTTTTGGCAAAAGGCTCCAAATTTGATTGTAATTGCTGGGTTACTTCTGTTTTTCTATCGTATTTGGTATCCTACCTTATGCTTTACGTTGCTTTTACCCCTCGTAGTATTATGTACTAAAAAATTAACATTGTTATTTGGGCAGCGTGGGTAGGCAACTCAAAATGTGAACGATGTTGCCAATTCAGAGGCGAGAAAATTCCTAGCATTAGCAGCATTGTGCATGCGCCCACTGTTGCTTTTTGAGAAGGACAAAGGGCCAACGGCCAAGTTTTACCACTTTCACGTCATTCTTCAAGCTGTGAACTAGGAAAATTTGCAGCTTCTGGTATTCAAGCCATCTTTATAGGATTTGTGCTGCAAATTTCCCAAAAATCTTTCCCGATTTAAGTTACCTTTGGTTTTGTGTGGATTTTGTTGGTTTGCGTTGCCTTTTTGGCTGTTTCGGGAAAGAAATCTGCATTGCAGGACTTGCAGTTCGACGCCGCAGGGATCACGTGTTAGTGGAAAATACCCCTTAACATCTTGGGTAAGTTCTTCTAGACTTATTTTAACTGAGTATTTTCCGTATAAAACGGTACATTAATAGATTTATTTGGGTTTTCTTAAGTCGCGCTGGTGGTTCAGGGGATTTTCATTATTTTTTTATATATTACGTCATGCGTTGGGCAAGTCGAATTTCAGTAAGAATTAATTATTAATTACCCTAATTACACCAATTTAAGGGGTTTGTTGCCAATTTACTGCGAAAATCGCAGTTTTATTGAATTATTCTTTTTTGTTGTTTTTTTTTTGACAGTTACGTTAATTGGCTACTCTAATTAGCGTTAAAGTTTTAATAAATCGCCGTTAGATGGCGCTGGTGTATAGATCATTTGTTTCTTTTAGTATTAATTAATTTTCTGGGGTTGAGTACCTTCTTTTGGTAATAAATTTCAATTACTAAGTTTTCTTGTCATAATTTTTCTTTTTGAGATTTTTATTCAGGGTATAAGTATCTGGGTGACTGTTCGAGACCTATTTATTATTTAAATTGTCAATTTAGTAAGCCGGAGAGGCTTTTGTTATACTTAACAAAAATTAGTTATTTATTTTTTTTTACCTTATTTAATTATCATTTATCAATGATATTTAAGTTATTTTTATTTTGTTGGTATCTTCTAATTCTACAACAGAGTGTTTTTTTAAGACAAAAAAAGCAAACAAGTAAATATATCGTGATTGAACTATTTAAATTATCAGTCAAAAACCTACTTATTATTTGTTTTGCCAGGTAAAAATAAAGATCAATAAATATGTTTTGGGCTTTTACCTACGATTAAATACAATCGTATGGATATATTACCTTTTATTTTACACTAGTTAAGTGATTGTTAATTAACTTTTGGTAGCTAGGGAATATGTTTTTTTTTTTTGTGCCAATGGAAAAGGGCATAATTTTTTTTTTTGTAAACTAGTTTACTGAAACAATTTTATTTTATGTTGTCTTTACTTAATGGGATTGTTTTTTTATGATTAATTAACGTTGCTTACTTAATAAGTAATTTTTTTTTTTGTTTACTGAAAGGTCTCGAACCAAGCACCAGATTTTTAAAGTTTCCTTTTATTAACTTTTTTTAATGAAACACATACAGTATGGGATTTGAGGGAATTTTCTTGGATTTTTTTTTAAAGTCGCTTAATTATCTTACGTTTTATTGGGTTTTAATTAGTATTTTGTAGGGTTCTTCGGACGGGCCTTTTTTCTGCTGGGCCATTAATTAATTTGAAACGGTTTTCGTTTTGGTTTGGAGGGGCCATCAATTTGGTAGAAGTTTTCTTGGGACGGGTCAGAGATAGTGACCAACTGTTAATGTGTTGTTTGTAGTTTTGGACACCATCCCTCTTCACGGTGTAGTGGCTGGCACACCTGCCATCACTTGGATTCAACAAAACAGGCAACATTAAAATTAATTTACTAACAATTTTTTTTAACACTTTTCAAGAAACAATTTAGGACTCTAGCTTTTAAATTTTTACCATATTGATATAAATTATTTGCGCCCCTTTCTTTTATTTTTATTGTAATATTTTTTTTTTTTTGGTAAATCTTTATATTTTTTTTGGTTTTCAAATGGTGCACCTGGTTATTATATTATTGTTAATGAAATAATTGTAAGCGGTATCTATATATATTTTTAAGTTTTATATTTTTTTCAATTGTAGACTTATATCCATAATATTTACTCTTTTCATCTCAATATAGAAAATTTAACAGTTATTAACTCAGCGCATTCACCATTTTATTTCGAATATATATATATATATATATATATATATATATATATATATATATATATATATATATATATATATATATATATATATATATATATATATATATATATATATATATATATTTTTTTTTTTGGAAACTTTTAAGTTATAAATTTAAATTGTGTAAATTTCATAACCTAGCGCATTCACCATTATATTTGGATAATTTTTTTTTGTGCAAACTTTTAACTTTTAAATTACAAATTTATAATAAATTATATTAACTATTTGTTTTAAAATAAAAGTGTTTCATTTGGCTCGCCTAGTGTCTCCTTTTTCTAATGTTAATATTGTTTAGTCAAATTTTTCTTATCTTTGAGTGGTAGTAAAGTTGAACGAGAGTTCCCAATTAAATCTTGGAAGGTCTCTGCTAGGCCTGGCACCAAAAGCAGTGGCGCCCAGTTTAACCCCCCCTACTCTCCGGCAAATGAGTTAGGGCATTTTTGCACGCTCTCTCTGCTACTCACCTTCAACTTTACTGTGCCTTTGCTATTTATTTGATATTAATTTTAATAGAAAAAAAAAAATAATAATAATATTTTTTTTAAAGGCTGCCAACAGCCAAATAAAAGTTGGAAAAGTGTTTTTAAGCCAAAACACTTGGGCTAAAGCAATTGCGTGACAACTGTAGTTATTGGGATACTGAAAATCCACACCTATTACAGAAAAGTCATACTAGATTTTCAAATAAAAAACAATGTTTGTGCAGGTATTTATGGAAAGGAAATTATCGGGCCATTCTTTCTGAAAGAAAATGTAACTGGCCAACTGTATCTGACACTTTTTGGAAAATATGATATACTTTTCTATCGTTCAATCTTTGGAGAAGCAAGTGGATGAAAATGGTGCTATGGAACTCAGTAAAGCTTATTATTATTCCCAGCAAAATGGAACTCCTCTCACTATGCTTTAACAGATCGAGAGTTGCTTAATTTCCAGGAAAATGGATTGGCAGACCAGGTACAATGGACTAGCACGCACGGTCTCCAGGCTTAAGATTTTTTTTCCGTCGGGGTGTATAGAACTCCACCACAATACTCAAGAACATAAAGATAAAATTTTACTGGAAAGCAGAATTATTACCAGACAAACTTATGCCAAAGTGTGCAAGGAATTTCAAAACAGGCTTTATTAGTTATTACTTAAAAACGGTTGGAGTCACATTACTAACCGAAACGTTGTGTATTGATTAACAAATAAAGACAATGGAAGTCCAAGATTTAAGTGATATTAAGCCTTTATCATGTCTCACCAATAACGGTACACATTTAGAGCATTTGATAAAATAAATTATTCAAACTCGATAAAGTCTTTATTATTTCCACACTTTTTTTTCTTCTAACTAGCTTCTAGGTTCACCGATTTCAAGTTTTTTGGTACTGTTGGATAGCAAATTGTATGCCGTTTGCAATGATGTGCACACTATGAAATTTAACTTCCCCCTGTATATCGTAACCGAGGTTTTTTTTTATTTTTTTTTTGTAGGGTGGTGCGTTTTGAAATGAAAGCACTGCGTAGAATGTGAATATAAACCTTTTTTTTAAAGCAATTTTCTTTCCTTCCTTTGAAAAAATAGAGCAATAATATATAAATTAATAAAGAAAGTTTTAAGAGTGAATTTACGCTACGCCTTAGGGGTCGGGCGAAAGGACACGGAGACGGTGGGCGGAGACTAACAAACTCACACTACCACAATTTTCGTATAGCCGCATTAAAAATAGTATATTTTATTTAGGTTCTTCCAAATTCGGTGTATCGATGCGATGTTGTTTCCGATTGCAAGCCTACGGGAGATAACGTTTTTCGGTAACTATTTTTCACTTAAATGATATAAATTATACACCATTTCAAAGGTAAGGAAATAATCTATGCCTCTGCTGTAACGGATTTTTGAAATATAAGTCGAGTTAAGAGAAAATAGTATTTAAACATAACCGATTTTAGGGTGACTTTCACTCCAGGAAATATTAAAAACTAAATCCAAATTAAAAAAACTATTGCAGCAGAAGCCTAGATTTAGGTATTGGCTTTCATATAGTTTTTGAAAATTATTGATAACTTATACCGTTTTTGAGAAAAACATTATGCCCCGAACCCCAAATTGGATCCAATTTTCGCGGTGCGAATGGACTCTTAATCAAATTTTCTGCTCTTTGAGAAAGTAAAATAATTTTTAAAAAACGTTTTTTTGTTGGTACAGAAACTTGCCTTTTTAATAATTTTAAATTTTCAATCTATTAATCCTGTATTTAAAAATAGGAATTATCTATTTTATACTTTTCATTAAATCACTTTCCAGAAAAGTTATTTTTAAATGATTATTACAGATTAATTTTTATAAAGCCTATTAAAAATGTTATATTTGTCTTGACTTATTTTACGAGCGATTTTATAAATGATAGGTTTATTATTTGATTGAATATCGGGTTATGACAGGAATCTTTAAAATTTCGTTGGAAATATTTATTTTTTAATCGCCCTCTTCTAATTTTAATTTTTAGTTTACTAAACTGTAGCCTACATTATTGCAAAATTATAGCCATAAAAATATATTAGCAGTTATAATCATTACTTTTCTTTCGCAAAAATATGGTTCAACGAGGTTTTTGTTTTATACTTTGTAGTATGCTTAAATAGATATTTTAGTTACTATTCCGAAAAAAAGCTTTTGCATTATGAGTGAGATGTTTACGGACGAGGCGACGAAGGAGCAGAGTGTGGAGTTTTAAAACAAAAATTGTAAAGGTTTTTCGGGCAAAAAATGTACAATATTTTATTTGCTGTACTGTCGAAGTTTATGTTTTGTTGTATATCTACAAAATAATTAAACGGATTTTAGGATTTTTATTAACTGGTGGAAATATTATCAGTACCGACATACAATGTTAATTCTACGAAAAGTTTGCGTTGATATATCCAGGAAACGCAACTGTCCTGTTTTTATTTATGTTAAAAGTAAAGTCCGTTGAAAATTAGTGTTATTTTACAATTATTTTTGGGAAAATTCAAGAAATAGAGGAAAATTTTATGTAGTTTGAAAAATAATATAAGTTAGAGTATAAAGTATATTAGGTACGTCTGTAATTTTTTAGCAGACTAGGACTGTAGAAGTTCATTTTTCGGAGTAAAAACAAGTATCTAAAAGTGGCTTTAACAGTTCAGTATGAAATAAAATGAATATTTATTGTTTAAAAAAAATCGGCTTATTTCTTTAGTTAAAAAATTCAAGCCCACAAAAGGTTTCTCCAAAACCCCAGTCCCGAAAATCGACAGGCTAGCATCGAAGGGAGAAATCAGTATAATCAGATTATCTCAGAAGCAAAAGACCGTTTTAAAAATCGGATAAAAGATAAAGTTCTCTCTTGCTCAAATGGCAGTAAAGCTTTCTGGTCCTTTGCCAAAAATATTAGTTAGAACATTTGCACAAATTCTTTTCCTCCCCTAATCTCTGAAGATGGAACTGTCTCTACCTCCAAAGGAAAAGCCGAACTATTTGCCAAGCAATTTTCTGCCAATTCAACGCTTGATTCTCCTATTAATCTTCCTCTTCCAACAGAAAATGTCCGATATAATTTTTAAAGTCAAACAGATCAAGCGTATTTTTTCTTCTCTTAATACTAAAAAATCGTCTGAGCTGGATAGCATACCAGCAATCGTCTAAAAAAAAATGTGCTCCCGAGCTTGCACCCATCCTTACTCGCCTCTTTCGAATCACTTACGACACGGGCATTTTACCGAAGAGTTGGAAAGCTGCACGTGTGCAACCTGTCCCCAAAAAAGGATCCAACTCTCCCTTCTAACTATAGACCTATATCTCTTCTTTCAGTTGTTTGCAAAGTAATGGAAAAATTCAGTAATTCCCAAATCTTAAAGTATCTGGAAAAACATAAGATCTTACATAATAGACAATATCGATTCCGTCACAGTAGATCTACAGCTGATCTTCTTTCCTTTTTCTTACACAACTGGAACAAATCCCTTGAGTTTCTTGGTGAATCCCAGATCGTTGCTCTTGGCATATCCAAAGCTTTCGATCAGGTCTGGCATGATGGGCTTCTTAACAAACTTCCTTCTTACGGTCTTCCACCTAAGCTTTGCCCTTGGCTTTCCAGTTTCCTTTCTAATCGACGTATATCAGTTAGTGTAGATAGTCATTCCTCCAGCTTCTACCGAATTAATGCTGGGGTGCCCCAGGCCCACGTTGTTTCTTCTACACATTAACGACCTTCTCTCTTTCACAATCAATCCCATTCATAGTTTTACTGACGATAGTACCCTGCACTCTAGTATTCAATTTCTTAAGCAACCATGTAATTCTGATTTGGAAAACAAGCGCAGGTCAATGCAGATATCTCTTTCACAAGACCTCAAACTTATCTTGGATTGGGGCGCCAAAAATCTTGTTCAGTTTAATACCCCGAAAAGACAGTCATGTTCGCTGTCGCGAAAAAAGTCTGCCAATGCTCATCCCTTACATATGAGCGGCCAAGTTCGAACAAAGGGTCGTTTAATCTTGTCGGCGTTACTTTTGAGAATAACCTCAACTGGCACAAACACATTTTATTCATAGCCTCGGAAGCTTCAAAAAAGCTTGGATTTCTCTTCCGAGCCAGAAAATATTTCTCTTCTTCCAATCTGCACACTCTGTATGTATCCCAAATCCGACCCTCTATAGAATATTGTTCTCATGTCTGGGGAATGGCGTCCCCTACAACACTTAGCATTCTGGACTCCATTCAAAGAAGAGCCGTTCGTTTTATTAATGATCCAACGCTGACAAGGCTTCCCCTTCTTGCCCACCGTCAAGCTGTAGGGGATCTGTCGCTCTTCTATAGGTATTTTAACGGCTTCTGCTCAGAGGAATTGGCCAGTATAATTCCTTCTCTGGCAGCTCCCAACAGAGCAACACGTAGTGCAACTTTTATGCATCCTTTTACAGTTTAGTTAGAGAGGCCCGAAACTTCCCGCTTTCTTGGTCCCATCATCCCTAGAGTGGCAAGACTATGGAACCTGTTGCCCGCAGAAGTTTTTCCTTCTCCCAATCTCCAAAAATTTAAGTCTCGTGTAAACAAACTCCCTCTCACCACATTTAAGACACCCACGGTACGTTAGTACTTAGGCATCAGCCTTCGTGGACTGTCCCAAGATAAAAAAAAGTACCAATATAAAGTTGGATCTGTTATCAATAAGAATGCTTTTTTAAAAACCCGGTAGTTTAAAATCGAGGCCAACATACTTTCTTTTATTTAAATAGTTATGCCATGCCATTGGGGTAAATATTAGATGGTATAAAACATTCCATAACTAAAGAAAATCTGGAGAAAAAAATTTTTTTTTGTTTAATAATTCTGCTTATTTTAAGGAATTTAATAATTATACTTATTATTTGTTGCAATATCATTGGGTATGTGGCAAAAACTTAAGTTAAATTAATTTGATGGATACGTATTGTAATTAAATTTAAAAATCAAATAGTTTTTAGATGTAATTTGTATGGTTTAAAATCATTTATTAGTAAATTAAATTATCCTAATTTTTTTATTTCTTGTTAGGCTTTTTTATTATTAATACCTCTTATAATATTGCAACAATAAACAAAAATTAATGATTTAAAACAAGAAAGAAGCGGATTTCACCTCAGCGAGAAGTGTGATCAAATCTTCCTTTCAATTCGTCAAGAGCTTTTAGTTTAACAATTTGTTCTGTTACGGACTTTATATATTTATTTTAAGAACTTTTTTTGCTATATAAAATAATTTAAGTTTTTAAACAGTAATATAAATCAAGAAAGTTAAAATCGGTAAATGATCTTAAAAATTGGAGTGTAAAATTGTATTCAATTCCTGGATATACATTTTTTTAATTAAATGTCCTTGTTTTATATTTTAACTACTTAAAGTCTATTGTGATTTAAACATAAAACAAGGCAATAAAGAATGCATCTTTATAAACAACAAGTAATTTATTTGTAACCCGGTACTTAAAGTTTACAATTGGTTAGCAAAAAGTTTGATGTAAGTCTTTCCGTTTATTTACTCTGTAAACATACAGGCGGACGGCATTTTCTGTTTATGTATCTTTATTATTTATACGATAACAAGTTTCTTGATTTTTCCGATATTTTAGTGAATATAGCTTTATTATTTTTTAAAAATACATTGTGGTTATGGACGATTTCATACTTTTTTTGGTTTAAATACGTTTCTTGGCAAATAAAATTATTATTGGTCGTATTACTTGTTTGTAAATTTTCCTTTTGTTTTCTGGAGAGAGGCCAGATCTGGTTGTAATTATCAAGCATTCATTCACACTAATTTTTATTTATACCACCAAGGTTTTAAATAATGGAGGTGGTTTTGTATATGCGTTTTGGACATTGGCATATATGAGTGTGCGTAAATCATGCGTCGTCGGCAAATAGAACCTTAGTTGACGGGTATTTGGGAAAGTCTGTTAAACAAGTTGTACGTTTAGATAGAGCCACCTTAGTTGACGGGTATTTGGAAAGTTGCTGTAAACAAGTTGTACAGTTTAGGGGAAAGTACAGTGCCGGGGACACCAGAATACTTTTATTTTACCTGACAAGGAACGACTCTTATTTGGAATGAAGTGTTGCTTATACAGTAAAACGCAGAGCACGCGAACTGGACGATCCTGGACGATTTTGGATGTACCTAAAAACGCCGAGCATTGCATCGATCAATAATCTTCCAGAAAACAATTTCATACGTTTTTTTTCTAAAAAATAATTCTTTACTATCGAACGCTCACAGTTATAGTTGTACTTGTCGATTTTTGCGTCCAAAAAGCTTTTTTTTAAAATAATACTAATTAATAATGGATGTTTACCAACTGGAAAGAAAATTAAAATAATTGAATGGTATCACCGTGGAAATCTTTTAGGGAATTTTTATTCATTTATTCCCAACCAGGCCGGCTCCCCGATTTCCACTATTAAGTCATTAAAAATTTTTCTGACATTTGGTTGTTTAACTCGAAAACATAAACATGATAGTGCCCCAGAAAGAAAACAACAAAGGGAAATAAGGAAATTATGGTAGTGGAAGTTTATTGAAAATCCTACAATTTGGAACAGGTTGATTTGAGCAGAAGATCTGGGAAGAGTGCTAAAAAAAAAATGGATACCGTCTAAAAGTAAGAAAAACCCATGAAATTTTCCCTGGTGATCATTTTAGAAATAATTTTGTGAAACTAAGGAAATGGAAAATAACAATGAAAATTTCACAAGAAACATTGTTTTTACTAATAAATCGACATTTCCCTTTATGGTCTCACCCAACGATTTTTTTCTTGGGGTACGTAAAATCCAAATTTATGGTTTCCGGAGAATAAGGCTAATAATCTACAAGAATTGCAATTACAAATTGAGAATTCTTTAGGATTATTACCCTTAACATTCTAGCAAATGTCAGAAGGCATTTTTATGACAATCGATAACTTGAAACAATTTTTCTTTTTTATTTTATGTGTATTTTTCCTATAAACACTGCTTCCTCTTACTGAAAATAAAAACGTAGTACACAACTAAACTGGGCAGATAAATTCTTCGAATTTATCCCGCCCCCCACCAGTCAACCGACCAAAGGAAACGGGCAAATTGAAATGCAACCACAAAACTTTATTGGTTTGAATGGGTCACAAAATCTCCGGGCCTCCTATTTTCGCATACGGTTTTTTACTTATAAAGTGTTAAATTTTGTTTTCATTGGAATTTTGGTTTTTTTAGGTTTATAACATTTATATTTCAAAGGCTCTCTCTTTATTTCAATGACCAAAGTTAAAAAGTAAAAACCCCTAAAAAAAAAAGGAAGAAAAACGCTGAATTGGTAAATTTTATATTGGTTATTAATAATTGACTTGTGAATGTGTTAAATCCAAAAGGACTGAAATAGTTATCAATAAAACTGCCCCTTAATGGTGTATATTGGCTACAAAAAAAGCGGGTCAAATTTAATTCAAAATTAGTTAAGGTATTTTAAAAGTAGGGAATTAACCCTCCCAAGTTTGCCACTTTTCTTACTCAATTTTTTTTTATTTGATAGTTACCGAGACGTAAGTACATGTATCATCAATTTAAGACATATTGTATTTAAAGTTGAGACTATAATTTGTACATTTTATTGCCTTTAATTTTACCAAAATTAAAGATCTTGTATATATTTTGCTGGCCCTAAATACTTATCAAGTTTTTTGAAAAATACACACTTCCAATCAGAGCTGTCAAAACTTGAAGTACTTCAAGTATTTTACTTCAAGTACTTTTTATTAGGAGGTACTTGTACTTGTACTTGATTAGTTTTTATGAAGATACTTGTATTTTTACTTGATTTGACCAAGTAAATTACTTGAAGTATTTATTTAAGTACTTGAAGTATTGATGTACTTGAAATAAAAAAAACAACCAAGTACCAAATTCCGCCTTAGATAATCGTACAAACAAGTTAAAACAAGAAATACCGCAACCGTTGCTGTTTTTATTGTATTGCATTACAGCCTCATTTGAATTGGATCCAACAGCAAGACAACTGTAACTATTTGGAATTGGTTTGTGTTTTTAAAAAACGGTCTTGTGTCAACGTGAAAATTTAAGTGCTCTAGTCTGGTGAAAATAAAAAAAAGATACCTTGAGAATATCCCATGAATAGGTTTTGGGTGCCCAACCCGCCGTAGGCACCCATATGAAAACACTCTCTTTTGACAAAATGTATCGGTTCCAACGGGTAAAAGCCAACCCGTTGGCAACCCGGGCAAAAAACCCATTTTGGGAAAAACCAATATTTCCTATTGGTTTAGGCCCAAGCGCTCACCCGAGTACGGCATTGTAGGCCTGTTACCATAAATTTACATGAAATTTTAAATTATTTCGGACATCGGATGCATAAGATCCCGACTTGAAACGGGACACTTACCAACCCTACTTGTTTTCCTATCTATAGTTTTAAACTCCTACTTTCCAATGACGTAGGGTTCAAAATCCTTAAAGCTTTTAGGAGTTGTTGGAAAACCCCGTTTTGAGGAATAAACCCTCTAACTTCCTTACAAAAAAAACTACTCGTTAATTTTTTTCCGAAGTACTTTTAATTTTTAAGTACTTTTATGTACTTCAAAATTTTGGGTATTTCAAGTACTTTGTTTTACTTTAAGTACTTTGTTTTACTTTAAGTACTTTGTTTTACTTCAAGTACTTTGGTTTACTTCCCAAATACTTGGTTTACTTAAGTAAAATACTTGGGGGGTACTTCAAGTACTTTTTCAATTTAATTGAAAAAAGTATATTTTAATGAATACTTGGTACCTTGAAGAATTTTTAAAAAAAACAAAACTTGGTTTTTGTGCCAAAGTACTATTTAAGAGTACTTTGACAGCTCTGTTCCCCAAAACAAATTTCTACCATCAGCATGGTCAGCAAAAATTTAAATACACAAATGACACGACAACGCTAAAACAAGGTCCTAAGATGTGTAACACCCCCGGAATACGAACATATTGACACTTTACATAACATGACAACCCCAAAAAAGAATAGACCAATTTATTTACAGTATTGCTTGTAAATTCCATAAAAAAAAAGCAGCTTCGTCTTTTTTGGGCATACCTTAAGACATCACAACGAAACTAAACATAAACCACTTTACTGGCGACTACCTTTCTACTATGGAGACGATGACTAGTCCCTTTTACCCCGTCCCACCCCAAATCCTAAATATCATTTATTTACAAAACATACAAACAAAAGCGTGTGAATGTATAATTGCTGTATATAAAGTGTTAAAGAAGTATAAATGTTAGGAATGATAGAAGTATGAATGCACCAAGGGACAATAACTTGGTATTCTGCGCGCTACGCGTACCTGATGCACATCGAGCAGGTTTTTGCAAGCCTTTTCCTGCAAAAAATGTATTATTACAAACACATTACAACTCTAATAAACTTTTTAACTTTCAAGCTTTTTGAGCAACAACAAACTGCTTAGTCGTTTGTATGTTACTCCGGGAAACGACCAAACCTTAAAATAATGATCATTTTGTTTACCCTAAGGAGTGAACATCAGCTCCGGCCCTGCCTGCTATTTCGTCTCTAAACTCCTGTATAAGGAAAAATTAGAGATATAAATGTATACAATGTAAAAGACTAAAATGTAACATACTATTTATAAATAAAGCACTGGTTTAAGTTGAGTTGTGACCGAAGTAATATTACTTCCATATACAACCTTATTTTCGGTTATAATTCATTCTATTTTATCAAATGGTGGTCAAGCCAAGACGTTAGTTTATAGATAGTGCAACGAAAACTAAAACTCTGTTTTAAAATTTGACAAAAATTTTAATAGATTTACGATAAATGCAATATTTTAATTTCTTAACAAATTTACTAAGCTATTTTTACCAATTTTAGAGTACAGATTGACAGTAGGAATGAAATTAATGGGATATAAAAAAGTGTAATTTAGATTTTTAATCGGATCACATTTGTAATAGAAATTTTCGTTGATACCTAGTTTGAGAGATGTTTATTTGTTTTGTTTTATTATCAACTACTGCAACAAAAAACAAAAATTAATGATTTAAAACAGAGAACAAAAAAAACCGGATTCCACAGTAGAAAGAAGTGTGATCTCTTATAATCATTCTTATTATAATTATTAAATGTCTTCCATCTATTTAGTCATATTTAATACCAACTGTTAATGAAAAAATAATTTAAATGTTTTATTGCCATGTTCTCTTATTATGAAAATGTTTACACTTTCTTTATTAAGATTAAAATAAATTTAATTTTAATCTAATTTTAATTGCAAATGGTTTTTTTACGTTAACCCATTCACCTACTTCTTCATTTCTTAAGATTTTTGTGTCTTTCAATAAATGAATGAATAAATTTATGTTTGTCTTATAAGATATTCGACTATTGATTTTTGGAAAGTAAGGAGATAGATCATTTTTTTGTCTTTATTTATTTTCTAATTTTACTAATATCATTTAGTAAATCTCTAAAAATCACAGCTGAGAAAATATTTTTTTTCTACGAGAGTGCGCAAAGTTGAACTTTTCCTTGGTAGGGTGCGGAAAAATAAAGCTTCTTTAAAATCGTATAGGTAAGATAGATTTATGTATATTTTAGGAGTTGTAGACTATTTTTGCAACATACAAAGCCGTTGCAAGTTTTAGTTTATTCTCTTAAAAAATATTTAATCGAGTTAAAACACAGCATGGCTTATCTAAATGCATGTAATGATTTCAGAGTTTTAACTAGAATTTCCATTAGTGACATAGTGCTTATTTTTAAGGTAAATTAATTAAACTACATGTAAACACCTAATATAGTAATTAAAAGCACATAAAAGCTTTTTTGAAATGCACAATGTCAAAGAATAGACTCAATGCACTGAGAATTTAATTATATAAAACAAATTCGGTTTGTCCATGCTACGTTTAAACAATACAACCTTTTTCAAGTATTGTGTAGTGAAAAAAAACCTATGCCTTATTTGTTTGTGGCTTTTCTTTTAACCTCCCACACACCAGAAAAGTTGTGGTTGTTGAAAACGAACAGTGCAAATTGCTGATAAATTTAAGCAACAAAGATATATAACACATTTAGAAAGCTATGACTGATTCGACAACTACACAATAAGGACTTTATTTTATGGAATCACTTAATGGTTATAGTCCGGGAGGCCACCGCAAAATACTAAGCCAATAAGAGATCCGCATGAAACATTTTTTTTTAATTACTATGAACTATAGTCAATTCAAAGCCGCACTGCTGCCTCAGCTCAGCGGGTTCAAATTGCATTTTTTTGACCTTAAAAAAAAATCGTGAAAAATCGGTTTTTTAATATAATTCGAAAACTATTGAGTTTAGAAATAAACGGTATATAACCAAAATGTATGGTCTAATGTACTGTACCCCTTTTAGTTTTTGTAATATTACCGATTTAAATTTAAAATAAAAACTAAAAGAGTAACGAAAAAATGTATTTAACAAAAATATGCCTTTTAGTAAGCTTTAAAAAAAAAGTTATATACAATTTTTTTAAAAATATGTAATAAAGGAAATATAGGCAAAAAAGTAATTTTTGTCATTAAAAATTTCGCTAAAAACAATATGTTTTTGGTACAAGTACGTAATTCCAGCTCCGATCCATTTTAAAATTAATTCAAAATGTTCTATTTATTAATACTCCAGCTAAAATTGTGTTTTTACTATGCAAATTTTGGGGTAGTTTAGATTTTTTTTTTGTTTTATATGTTTTGGGGTGCTGAATCCGAATATGAGGTTTGCTAACAAAATTTCGTGAGGGAAAATATTGAAAAAAGCAAAAAACTTAGAAAAATTATGAGTTTTACCGTTTTCAGCTTATAACTTGAAACTATTGGTTTTTCGTGAATAATTTCCTATAAAAAAATTAAGCCATAAAATTTTCTACAAATTATTATTTTTAATTTTTGTTTCCGACGAACGTTTGGGCCAAAACATGCAAAAAACAAAAATTTAAAAATTGTATGTATTTTTACGGTTTTTAGCTTATTACTCAGAAACTATTGTTTTTTGCGAAAAACCTCAATATACAAAATAAAGGTACATATATATTTTCCTACAAATTTCATTTTTACGGTTTGTTCTCTGATAAACCATTTGGATTCAAGTGCTACTTAAATATTGACATATTCTGGTTATCTCGCAAAAGCTCACTTTTTCACCATGCAACTCCAGTTTGCTTTGCATGCATAGATTGTGTAGGTGAAGGTAAAACTGGTATTTTTATTTAAAATCGCAAAATTTACTAAGTGAAAATTAAATTCTAAAGTATTGTATAGTAATTATTATATTCCAAACATTTATAAAAACTTAAATGAGCCGTTTACGTTTAGACGGTCCAACCTGAGGCTCTTCGAAGGTGGAGGGACCCGGCTGGGATCCTCAAATGCGGAAGAAATCTACAGTCCTCACTTGCCGCTGCCAATACCCTATTAGATCATATATTAATCCTCCACGCGATGAGTGGCTGCGACACAACTTCTGCTTTGTTTAATCAGGAAAAAAAAATGTCTAAAGGTTTTGCAGAAAAACAGTACCTTGCAGCAAA